>JABUQX010045194.1:15000-18345 GCA_015478945.1 Trachelipus rathkii | reverse complement strand
ACACACACAATAATAATAATAATAATAATAATAATAATAATAATAATAATAATAATAATAATAATAATAATAATAATAATAATAATAATAATAATAATGATAATAATAATAATAATAATAATAATAATAATAATAATAATAATAATAATAATAATAATAATGTAATAATATAATAATAATAATAATAATAATAATAATAATAATAATAATAATAATAATAATAATAATAATTTATTAATACAATAACTGTACGACAATTTATAAGGCAACACGCCAATCGCTCCAAACTTGTATATTTTATTGTATCACTGCCGACGTATAATTTTTACATGACTATAGAGTAAGATTGGAGCGAAAACTTATTTTGCTCACTCTCACGCTTCTTTTATAAATAGAAATTCAAAATAACTCTCTACACTCTTTTATAAATAGAAATTCAAAATAACTATATACAACTGGTACGTTTCTGCCTTATTACAAAACAGTTTTTAAAATTTGCATTCAATTATTTATCATTAATTGAAAACTTAAATGGGTTATATCGTCTTATCGCTTCTATACGAGTCACATATATATATATATATATATATATATATATATATATATATATATATATATATATATATATATATATATATATATATATATATATATATATATATATATATATATATATAAGGTTGGCTCGTAAGTCGTGAGCGTTTGTTTTGCCGAGGTCATTGGGCATGATAAATGTATCGTTTCAAACTATGTCTGTATGTTATTCGAATATGCTGATACTGATAAGCATGAAATGTGTGTTTATTGTGAATTACGTGGTAAATTTCTTTATTTTTCCGATCATTATAATGGAGTCAAGTCAAGAAAATCGAGCATTTTTGTCACCATCTACTGTTTGCGTTCAACCGAGGTGTGAAGGCCGTCGGGGCTGCTCGTGAAGTTAATGCCGTGTATGTGGATGGCGCAATGCCTCAAAGTACAGCACACAGATGTTTGAGCGCTTCAAGAATGGGAATTTTGACCTCAAGAATGGGCTTCGCCCTGTTGCCTTTTCTTTTCCTACAATAGAAACGCTCACGACTTACGAGCCAACCTAATATTATATATATATATATATATATATATATATATATATATATATATATAATAGATTATATATTTGTATATATATATATATATATATATATATATATATATATATATATATATATTTATATAATTTCGAAAATAAATATATATATATATATATATATATATATATATATATATATATATATATATATATATATATATATATATATATATATATATATATATATATTTATAGTTATATATATATAAATTGTTTCAAAAAATATATATTTATATATATATATATATATATAGTATATAGTATATATATATAGCAGCATATATATATATATATATACAAAAATATATAATATATATATATATATATATATATATATATATATATATATATATATATGGGGTTTCATGAAGAATAGTAAAGGTTTTAGATGATGATAGTATGGACTATCTCGAGTAAAAATGTTCTCATAAACATATGACCTATTTTCAATGGACGTGGATATACAGCTGTTTGAATACGTATTAAACATAAATAATCCCATAAAAGTTGTTAATGAAATATGATTTTCTTATTGATTATATTTATTGATTATAATTATTTAAATGATAGATAATACACGATTATATATTGCATTAGTTCAAAGTAAATGTTCAAAAACCTCACCACCATCTTCAAAACACTTCCCAACACTCCTGCATTTGTACGTGTTGCTCTATATATTTTATCCTGGTCTTCTTTTATAATGGCACCAATATGCTTAATGAAAGTGACCAGTTTCTCTCTTGTATTTTATTTTATTTTGTATACGTCAGGTTTCATCCATCCTCATAGACAATAATCTAAAGATGTAAAGTCTAGGGACCTTGGTGGCCAATGAACATGCCAACTGTGGCTAATCCATCGTTTGAGGAATATTAGATTTAGATACTGTGTTACCTGACGACTAGAATGTGCGGGGGCTCCGTGTTACTGGAAGAACATAAGCATCCTTGTAGCGAATTGAACATCCTCCAATAACAGTGGAAACTCGTTTTGTAAAAAGTCTACATACATGGGGCTTGTAAGATGATCCAGTAGAACAGCAGGTCCAATCAACTGATTGTCGATCTCACCGCACTACACATTAGCAGAAAGGCGATGCTGAAAATTTTATTCCACAATGCTTCGAGGATTTTCATCTGACCACCAATGTGAGTTATGGGTGTTGTTGATGTCGTCACGAGTGAAAGTAGCTTCATTGGTGAACAATATAAATGGTATTAATCTGAAATTAGCAATTATCCAAAGACAAAAGGCCAATAGCTTAGCCTCACCTTCTGCTTCAAGGTGTTGCACCTGCTGTAGATGAAAAGGATGCAAGCCCTGCTGACGTAATGTTCACCATACTCTTTTATGTGGATCACCGATACATGTGGAAATTCTTATTGTTCATGTTGCCGGGTTCCTTTCTAGCGACTCGGGAATATTTTCTACTTCATCCACACTTTGTTTAACGGCAAGTTCGGAAGATATATGCTTGCTGGGAAATGCACCCGTCTCCCGAAGCTTGTTGTAAACACCTTAATTCTGACAATTTGCGGTTAGTGAACCGTATACGGTATTCCCTATAAGCAACAAGGGCATTTCCATTACAAAAGCTGTAAACAAATACACTATCGTCATGTTCAACGTGTGAAAATATATGCTGCATTGTTATAAACAATTGTAATCACAACCATAGTCAGGTTACAACTACTGCAGTTATATGCCAAATTAATTAAATTCAAGTCTTACAATAAAATTCAGAATTCAAGTAAATTGTCAAGTTTAAAAATTACAAGGCAATTTGTATTTTTATGAGTACAACGGAAATAATTTATAGTAAAATTTAAATTTGTTATGTCAAGGTAAATGTTATTATAATAGGGGGTAATACAAATGAGCCTTATAATTAAAACGTTTGTATCCCCAGACACATTGAAAATAGGACATGTTTATGAGAACATTTTTACCTGGGATAATTTATCTATCACCTCCTAAAATCTTTACTATTCCTCATGAAACACACTATATATATATATATATATATATTATATTATATATATATATATTATATATATATATATATATATATATATATATATATATTATATATATATATATATATATTATATATATAGTATTATATGGAGAAGGTGTATAATATAACGAAAAAAATTACCAAAAAGAAATTAAGATACTTAAAGAAAGGTTATTTAAAAGAAAAATGTGAT
>JABUQX010045193.1:27500-32500 GCA_015478945.1 Trachelipus rathkii | reverse complement strand
ATATATATATATATATATATATATATATATATATATATATATATATATATAATATAACCACATTCTTGCTCCTATGATGAGTTGTAAATTTTGGTATTATGTTCTATATTTGATATAGTTTTTTCTGAAAAATAATTTAAAAATTTCTGTTCGTAAAGTTGTTAGTTGCTTTTACAGGCTCTCTTTAGTGGCAAGCTTCTGGCATAATTCCAGAAGCTTGCTGCCACTAAAGAATTTTCTTAAAAAAACTTAACTTAACTTTTCTGAACTTAGAAATTTTTTGAACTTAGAAAATTTTTCAGAAAAATATACACTGATTCAAATCTAGATATTTACCAATTTTTTAATAAATTTATAAATTTTAATATATATATATATATATATATATATATATATATATATATATATATATATATATATATATATATATATATATATATATATATATATATATATATATATATATATATATATATATATATATATATATATATATATATATATATATACTACTCGTCAAAATTAACGCACCACTGGCTCATATGACTTTAACAGGTCACAGAAAGGACCAGAACGCTGTGTAACTTTATTATGCAAATAACATAGCATGGGCTACACATTATACAGTGGTAAGATTGTCGAGGGGCCCTAGGAATCCCCTGGGACCTGGGAATAGGTCCTGTATGTGGCCGATGCGTTTCCTCCAAAGTGAGACGTTATCGCTGTGAAGGGTTCGTGTGTGAATGGTGTTACTCTATGACGTGTATGGCCACCTCTGGCACGGATGACTGCCTGACGCCGCCTTGAATGCTCTCGATGAGTGGGCGAATGTCCTTGATTTGATCCCATACGTCGTGCAGTGCCTGTCGCAGGTCCGGGAGGGTCCGTGGAGGGGGTTGCAGCTGTCGGATCCGACGTTTCAGGATATCCCACAAATGTTCGATTGGGTTGAGGTCCGGACTATATGCTGGCCACTCCAACGCCGTAATTTGAACCGTCCTAAGGTAGTCGTTCACACATTGGGCCTTGTGTGGTCTTGCATTGTCATGCATTAGGATGAAAGAGTCACCGATGTAGGGGGCATATGGCACGACATATGGTTCGAGGATGTCTGTGATATACCTTACGGCTGTAAGAGTGCCTCCATCGAAGATGTGCAACTCCGTAGGCCCCGATAAAGAGATGCCTCCCCAGACCATAACCGACCCACCTCCAAACGGCGGCACCTGCAGCACATTGCATTGCGCGAACCTCTCCGTCGGTCGTCGGTATACTCTAGCACGCCTGTCCGAGGCGTACAGAGACACTCTCGACTCGTCCGTAAAGAGCACCTTTGCCCAATCGTCGACCGTCCAATGGATGTGTTCTCGGGCAAATGCCAGTCGCGCCTTTCGATGTGCCGTGGTGTGCGGTGGACCTATGGCAGGCCTCCGGGGCCGGTAATTATGTTCCGCAAGGCGTCGACGCACTGTATTGTGACTCACCCTGGTGCCGTGTACCTCCGCCAGCTGTATCTGCAGATGTCGTACCGTTGTGTGCGCTACACCGAACCGTCGACCAAGTGCCACCTCGTGCCCTTCTGGTAAGTGTTGTTATCTTCACGCACTGATCTCTTGACAGTGACGCACTATCCTCTCCATGTTTATCGGAGTCGCTTCTCTGTACCGAATGATCCTCGCTCGATTATACCCTGACATAATCAGTTCCGCCCACACCTCTCCCGGTCTAGTTACGAGGTTTATGTTTTCCTAAATTTATCGCGGTGACGGTCTTCAATACTGCAGAGAATTCTCTGCTGAGTAGTTATATAGTTATACTGATGTTGCCGTCTGAGTTGGTGTGGGGTTTCCATGGGGTTAGCCTTCCCACCTCTGCGAGTGACATTTACCGTAGCGGTGCGTTAATTTTGACGAGTAGCATATATATATATATATATATATATATATATATATTGATATTTAGTAGTTAAATCTGTATATATAAATATATATATATATATATATATATATATATATATATATATATATATATATATATAGTACTGTTACCTAAATGTAACCCACCTGTTTTGGTTACGTAAAAATAGCCCACTCTGTATCTCAGTATATATGAGGCGTAGAACCAAAAAATTTGGTGCACCTATTAATCCCATCGAGTATGAGTGAAAAAAGGTGTTATAATTGTTCGAAGTTGATTTTTTGAATTTTGGGAAATTTTTAAAAATTTTCAAAATTTTCACACAATTTAAAGGGACTTGGAGTGAATTTTTGGGACTTTTGCAGCCAATGCTGCATTAAGAACTCTGTAAATTATGTTAATATTTAATTAAATTATGTTAGTCCCATCTTTCATCTCATCCCACAGCAAATTTCATGAAATTTTATGCAACCCTTCAACACACACATACCTTCCAAAGTGAACCTCAAATATAGCCCACTTGTATGATAAAAATAGCCCACTTCCAAATTAATTGAAAATGTGCATGTATATGCGCTATAGCTCCTAACAACATGCTGTATGGTTCTTTTTTCTAATCTTTTAGTGTGGGGTCTAAAAAAAAAAAAAAATGTAATGTTAAAATAACCCAAAAGTGCAAAATGTTATGCAAAAATAACCCACATAAAAAGTAGCTAGGAATGTACATGAGCCTCACGAACGTACATGAAAGTAGCTCAGTGATGACTTCATATGAAAAACACTCATGAAAGTAGCTGGAAACATGGAAAGTAGCTAGGAAAGTAGCTGGAAACATGGAAAGTAGCTCAGGAAAGTAGTAGTTGAGTGATGACGTCATACGGAAAATGCTCAGGAAGGTACATGAGCACTCAGGAACGTACATGAAAACAGCTAGAAGCATTGAAAGTAGCTTGGAAAGTAGCTGGAAACATGGAAAGTAGCTCAGGAAAGTAGTTGAGTGATGACATCATACTGAAAACGCTCAGGAAAAAACATGAGCACTCAAGAATGTACATGAAAACAGCTAAAAGCATTGAAAGTAGCTGGAAACATGGAAAGTAGTTCAGGAAAGTAGTAGCTGAGTGATGACGTCATACGGAAAATGCTCAGGAAGGTACATGAGCACTCAGGAACATTCATGAAAACAGCTAGAAGCATTGAAAGTAGCTTGGAAAGTAGCTAGAAGCATTGAAAGTAGCTTGGAAAGTAGCTGGAAACATGGAAAGTAGCTCAGGAAAGTAGCTGAGTGATGACATCATACAGAAAACGCTCAGGAAAGTACATGAAAACAGCTAGAAGCATTGAAAGTAGCTGGAAACATGGAAAGTAGCTAAGTGATGACATCATATGAAAAACGCTCAGGAAAGTACATGAAAGTAGGAAAGCTTGGAAAGTAGCTGAGTGATGATGTCATAGTATTGAAGGATAGAACATAGGGTGGTAGGGGTGGCAGTGGGTTAAAAAATCTCATGAAAGTACATGAGCACTCAGGAACATACATGAAAGTAGCTCAGGAAAGTAGCTGAGCCTCACAAACGTACATGAGGGATGACATCATAGTCTAAAAGGCAATGACATCATACGAAAAACAGCTCAGGAATATACGTGAAATATGGAAAGTAGCTGGAAAGTACCTCAGGAAAGTAGGCCAGCATTGGAAAGTACCCACGAACGCAGATGGGGTGCTAGAAAGTAAAAGAAACAAAAGTCTGCATACAATTAACCAGCTCCAACAACATACATAATTCATTTATTTTAAGGTAATTAAAATTTTGATTTTCTTATTTTAAATTTGATGTTTTTTTTTGTTTTTTTTTATTTTTTCTTTATTTTCATTTATATTTAATTAAAATAACGTGTAACATACTTCTAATAACTAATAACAGCATATTGCCACTCTAGAGAGGGTTTTTGGGGATGGGTTATTTTTGTCATACAAGTGGGCTACATTTGCAAACGGCGGGTTATTTTTATTTTTTTTTTTTGGGGGTCTAAATAATTACAAAAGTTTTAAAGCCAAATAAATTTTTTTTACTGGGTTATATAGCCTAGGCCTAGCCGTTATAAGAAATGATTATAAAAGTAAGATATGTAAAATAATTTAATAGTTATAACCGAAAATATGAGGGTCGCTGTCTACAGTATTATATATATATATATATATATATATATATATATATATATATATATATATATATATATATATATATATATATATATATATATATATATATATATATATATATATATATATATATATATATATATATATATATATATATAATTATATTAGGTATATTATATATATATATATTTCTATATATATATATATATATATATAGTATATATTTATATATATAAGAAGACTATATATATATAAAAATATATAAATATATATATATATATATATATATATATATATATATATATATATATATATATATATAACCACATACTTGCTGCTATGATGAGTTCTCGAGTGACTACTTTCCCTTTTCACACAATTTCATTATCATTTTTTCTATGTCAAACTCTTTGACCTCAGACATAACCTCATTGCACATTCGTTCATCCACTAAACTCAGCTAGTAAAGTTCTGTTTTTACGACCTCCTTTGTTTAAGACCATCTTCACAGTAAACGATTTTTTATGGGCTCTTCAGATATGACATTGTAAGCTATAAAAGAATGTTACCATGAACCATGCTTTTAAATCTTCCTAACAAAAGCAGCAGTACACCATTTTGTTTCACATAATCCATCTGTGAAGACTCTTTTGAATTATATTCCATTCCAGCAAATGGGACAAAGAAACATTTTTCATGGGTCAATTCATGTTTTTCTGAAATACATATTCCCAAATCAATGGATCGGAAGAGGTGTGGTCCCATGCCTTCGTGATCAAAAATAGCAGCGTGTGATTTCTTTGTGCTGAGTTTTGTCAGGGTTCAAGTTTATAACTATCTTATTTTTGACTTAATTCGTGTTTAAAGGACGGAACTATCTATCATGACTGATTCATGGAATCAATGAGGATGTACCGCA
>JABUQX010045193.1:0-20000 GCA_015478945.1 Trachelipus rathkii | reverse complement strand
AACTAAATATGGAGTCATTAATTTATTTGATAATGATTTTGATGCACTCAAAGCGAGAATAAAATTTGTTCAAAATAGGGAGGATCCATTAAGATAACATGGGGGGGATATGATTTTGTGTTAAATAAGTTTAATTATATATTATAATTTTATATTATGCAATATAATTTATTTTAATGTAATATATATTTTTTTAATGTCTCAATTTTACGAAATAAAGAAATAAAGACTAAAATAAAGACTATCTATCTATCTATCTATCATTCTATCTATCTATCTATTTCTTTCTATGTATGTAATCTATCTATCTATCATATCATAACTTAAAGCTTTCTATCTTTTCCTATCAAATCTTTTTATTTAATTCATAGATTTTTTTAATATATTTTAATATATATAATATATATATAAATATATAATATATATATATATATATATATATTGTATATTATGTATATATATCAATTAATTTATATATTATATATAGTATTATATATATATTATATATATATATATATATATATATATATATAATATATATATATATATAATTAATATTATATATATAATAATAATAGTAATATATAAATATATAATTATATATATATATATATATTAATATAATATATATATAATGTATTATAATATATATATATATATATATTAATATATAATATATTATAATAATTATATAATATATTAATAATATATATTAATATTATAATAAATATATAATTATATATAATATAATATATATATATATATATATTATAAGTATATATATAATATTAATATTAAATGTAGTATATTATATATATATATATATTATATATATATAAAGGCCAGTAACAGATAGTTCAGCGTGGGTTCGAATATTATTTCAAGGTGTGATCAAAATTTTTTGATGCCTTAAGTCTGCTTAAATTTAATTTTATATATAAAAAAATAATTAGAAAATATTCTCAAAGCAAACATTTTAAGAGGTATTATATTAATAGGAATAATGAGGGAAACATAGTTGTCCTGTGAAGATTTCTTAGGTACCAGTAGTTGTTGAGAAACAGCAGTTAAAGGAGAATTTGTGTTAGCTGTGTTTTAATACTACGAACGCTGAAATAAATAGTTAGTTACTTATTGAACAGCGATATGATGGTGCAGTAGCAAAGGAGAAAGGTTTTAAAGGTGTTAAAGCTGTTGAAATTGCCCAGGGGTGTTATATATTCATTGCTGTTCACTTATCCCATGTGAAGTTTTCAACACATTAGAAATTTTCTTGGCACAGCGAAATGCAACTATGGTCTATTTAGATGCCTAAGGTGGGACTACTATTTTATTAGAAAAAATAGGAAACATTTCTCCAGATAAACAATGGACAAATAACCCACACTCATTGGCAAAAACAAGTGGTTGGTGGAAGTACGTATTCTAGAAATTTTTTTAAGCATGCTAAGGTTTAGAAGAGCAACTGTTGATAAAGATATTAATACCTTCTTCAAAAAACTTAAATATTTTGAAGATCATTTTAAATGAATGAGTCACAGAAGATTTTACTCTTCATCAGCGGGATTTGAACACTGGAACTCCGCGGGTTGCTGAGTTAACAGAACCGCGGCGCTTTATTTGGCTTCAACGTTTATCTCCTACCACTCTTTCATTAGTACTACATTTTCTAGGGTCCCCAATAATTATCATTAGTGACAGGAAACTGCCTCTTAATTCATATTTGAAAATATGGTGTCGCGTTTGTTTTGAAAGATTTTCAAACAAACATCGTATGAAAACATTTTCAAACGTTTTTGGAAGTTGCAGCAGAACTTCTACTTTCTCTGTAATGGAAATGAGAGGATGCCCCATGTGTGAGAATCAATGTAAAAAATGGAAAAAATAAAGGGCTCCAAATTACAATTTTTTCTTGGATGATTTTCAAAACAAGGTTAAGAGAAGCAAGTTCGTGAATCATAGTCCATCCTTACTCATCCTTGATAAAGTATACTCATCCATCGAAATCATCTATTAAAAATTTAAGAATTTAAAATAATAATTGATTTGCCACAAGTAAGTTCACATTTATGATTGTCAAAAGATTTTACCATTACTTCACTCAGAAACTTGAAATTCCATAATAAAATATATATCTTCTTACTCTGAAAGGCTCTAAAGCATACTTTTGAATTTCTACATGAGTAAGAAAGCCTAGCAGAACTGGCGTTAATAGTTTTCATCATAGACACAATTATAACGGAAGAATGTTTCAAATCAGTGTTAGTAAGTAGACAAGATAAATAATTTTATATAAAAATATAAATTTTTTGTGTATTTTAAAATTGCTATCAATGTTATATTATTTTATTCTTTTTTGCTCTGAAACAATTCATATTATTATAATAAAATAATATATATATTAGATTATATATTATAATATTATATATATAATTATATATATATATATTATATATAATATATATAAATTATATTATTATAAATACATTAAAATATAAGTTTATTTTAAATATATAATTAGGCTATATATGATAAATAATAATATAATATTATAATATAATAATATGATAATATAAATATATATATATATATATTATATATTATATAATATATAATAATATATATATAATAATATATTATATATATATTATATCCATATTATATATATATATAATATATATAAACCTAACCAAAAACCCTCCGTAAAAAAAACTGAGCGTCTCCGTAGTTTATATATATATTATATATATATATTATATATAATATATAATATATTATATATATATATATTATATAATACTATTTATATATAATATATATATATATATAATATATATATTATATATAGTAATATTATATATATATATATTAATAATAATTAATATATAATTAGATTATTAAATATAATTAATAATAATAATAATAATAATAATAATAATAATAATAATAATAATAATAATAATAATAATAATAATAATGAAAAGTAGATTTAATTTGTATTTGAATGCTAATCGATAGAATTACTAATTAATTCATTATTATTATTAAATTTTATTATTATTGTATAACAATTATTATATAGTATTATTATATTATTAATTATTATAACTATTTTTCTTATATTAATATTATATTATATATATATTAGTATTATATTGTATTATTATTATATGATTTTTTTACTTATTTATTATATATTAAATATTATCTTATTATAATTTATATTATTATTTCATTTATCTTATATAAGACCCATTAATCTCTATTGATCTAATTATAGCTGATTATTATATTATATTAATATTATTTATTAATATATAAATAATTATTATTATATCCTACAAATCATTAAATGAATTAATGAACTGTACGCCTTTCTCCTGGGATTAGTAATTAGATTCGGAAATAGGATGAGAATTATCAATGATTATATTTATTAATAAAATTTAATTTAAATATAATCTAAGAATTTTATATATTATGGAATTAATGGAATATTACGTGTCAAGAGACTTCGCGAGCCAGTCCTCGCAGTGCAATTTGGAGTGAATAGTATTAAAGCATGTCCTTTCCGCTTTGCTCACTCTCACGGGAAAAAACTCTCGTTAAACTTTTTTCCGATGAATATTAAATTGATCATTGACCAAATGATTTTTAAAGTTACATCTGGATATAATTAACGAAACTCAGGTCTTGTAAGATAACTTGCATCAATTTCATAATATAGATCACTAAGGTATATAAACCTTTTAAATAATATATAGTGAGAGTAATAATTACATGGAGTAAAGAAAAAAAACCACATACGACTAACCACCTTTATACTATTATTATCAGTTATATGTACGAAGAAGCTAGAAATATATGTATTGAATACGGGCTCCACTGAGATCCTCTCTACTAAATAGCAATACGATATACGATTATTCTCGATAAAATCGTTAATATAATTATAGTTAATATTTTCATAATATCTTATTTCTCCAATATAAATTCATTTAAATATTTAGCCTTTATTAAACTATGTAATATGTAGATGTAAGTTCTCACTATATATAAATACGTTAATTGAGACAATATTCATAAACTACCGAAAAATGCTTAATAGCGGTAGACCCACTTCCTACTTTCTTAAGCAAGTCAGCGAACGCTTTTTTCAACAAACCATATTTGGAATGTATGACAGACGAGAGAATATACGTTGAAATCGATTTTTCGAATAAATTGCGAGAACCTTTTATTCCTCCATTAAACAACCTTACTACCATTATTGTGGATTATAACAACATCGAGGAAATTACCGAAATCTCATCATTGTTTAACTTGCAAAAAATCGGAGTTCGCTTAAACCACAAACACCCATCTACCGTTGTTAACCACGTTCGTTTAATGCTAATGGCTATAAAAACCTGCGTTGAGACATTAGAATTGATTTTCAGTTTCTCATCGGAAGAAGAAATATTTCCCCACCACTCTTATTTTTCCGAATTAGATAAACATTTTGTATGCGATGATTGTTATCAACGAAATCTTTCAAAATTAGTCGTGGTTGTCGAAATCGAAAACGAGAGAATAATCGAATGGGAAATTACTAAAACTCCGCCGCCGATCGAAACGTACGTGAAATTATCAGAGCGGGAACAACAAGAAGCGGCAGGAGATGAGGAAGATGAAAATAAATTCGGTGGGGTACTAAGAATGTTGGAAATTAATTTTTGGAAACTTCTTACTAAAGATCGAGAAAAAAACGAAATAAAAGTACCATTCTGCCTCTTATGCAAAGGAATTTACGCGGTTGTGGCGCTCTTTATGCCCTTCACGCACTTTAGGTTATTAGGGCGTTGTCGCTTACATTCAGGTAAATCGTGGCGAAGGGAAATAGAAAGGCAAATAATCGAATCTTGGGATACGAAATTTTTAAGAAACCGATTGCGAAGGAATATTAAAAAGCTCGACGGTTCTTTGGAATTGAATTTTAAAAACGTTTGTCATTTTAATGTTATCCTTCGAAGAAACGAAAATGTCGATACCTTATCTCCATTCCAATTTCAAAATGTGTGCGTCCTAATAATGGTTTATGACGGAATAATGGGAGAATTTGACAGAAATCGTGATTGTGGTTCACTGAGCAATAAAATCATCAGGGCCTTTCCGAATTTGAGAGAGTTAGAAATAAGAATGAACAATTATTCTCAAGTTAATAGTATTAATCTTTGCAAGATGATATCAGATGAAAAAAATGAATCCGTTTTTAAAAATTTGGTAGAATTAAAAATTGATTTTTCTTTTCTTTTATACGATATTTGCCGCGCCTCTCCGAAACTAGAAAAAGTCGTTGTATTTTTCAGCTCCAGGTGTATCGATCCGTGCAAAATTTATATTCTTTTGAAAATCACTCGCTCTTTAAAAAGAGGACTAAAATTTAATTTCGATCGATACCTAGAAAATAAATGTAATTTGTCAGAAAGCCTTAGGGATTGCGAGAAAATTTCTCATAGAGGTAATATTGTCGACGTTTTCAAACAAATCGCGTTAACTATGACAGACGTCTCTGGAAATCCCGTCATTCGATGGAGTATAAAGCAATATGATATCTTGAATTTACCCGAAGATATAGAAGCGAAATTCTTTAAGAGGCAATTGATGTTAAAAGATGATATTTATTTTTCAAGGCCGATCTCATTTTTTAACTTTTTAAAAAAATTTCGAGATCCCACTCCAAAAACCTTTCATTTAGCGTTTCGATTAATTGATAACCAAGAGTTTTTTAACAAACTTTTTGGTGCTATTGGAAGTATAATATGGCAGACGCTAGAGTAAATTAAAAATTATATGTTTATACCTTGTATAGCGAAAAGGTAATTACACTTTTTGTGTGAGAGCGTATATATAGAGATAATATTCAAAATTTTAAAGTTAAGTGAAAATGTTCAAATAAAAAAATATCATTGTTTTCAATTATTATAAATAAAATATAGAAGTTTATAACTTTGAGTTAAGAGTTTATTTTTGGATTTCATTAGAGTGTTTTGAATCATTTTGTTAAAATTAAAAAGTGAATACTCGTTTTTTCTTTATGTGAGAGATAATATGATTTTTTTGTTTTGTTTGTTCAAAATCTATTAAAATGACAATCACCCACCCGAAGGGGGTATTAATTCCACTCCTCGACGCACCGCATTTACATTCACATTTACCAACCATAAGAATAAATGACTAAAGAATATCTGTACGTGCTATAACCTCGTCTCAATAAGAATACGGCAAGTGTTTTTTTGTTCACGAGAGGTAGCTTTTTTTCATTGTACACCCGGCCTTCCGGGGACTTAAGTAGTATCTTCAATATCCCTGCCCCCTCCGGGAGGTTCATACTCACTGTTTATACACACCAACTTCTCTTACGAACTATAACTTGGGCTCATAAACAGCGATTACAAATTTCTAGTCCAGCTTTGCTCTGCAACTGGTCTCGCTCCGCCGCCCTTTCAACCTTACGACGGCGGGAAATTCGTATAGGATCAAGACTCTCCTCTCCACTGAAACTGTATCTTCTCTCGTAGGAATCTCAGATGCGCGACCAGCTGACCACACACCTCTCAAAGCGGAAAGAAATTTTTTCTCTGGTACATTTAGAAATTCACGACGTCGTCGCACATAAAGAGTTAAGAAGAATATACTTCGACTCCTTAGATTTAGCGCCCCTTGATCACAGATATTCGCGAGCTGATCTGCGTCCGACATTTTAACGCTAAAGGATTATATATGAAGAGAGAGAGAAAAAGTTGAGAGCAAAATTAGAAATAAAAAGATAAAGGATGGACGGAAAATCACTTATAGAAAATATCGACGTAGAAAAAAAATCCTCATTTCTATATCACGTATAAGAATGTATTTATATTATCTCGCGATTAGGTATTCTGTCCTCCTCGTGGCAAATTTGTTGTTCTCCACTCTGATCTTCCGTATACCGATAGAGTGAGATGCTTGTCTAATTTAACTCTATGGTAGCCCTCGGGTTATTACTCATGCTAATAAACGGTAATGAACGGTATATATACTTACTTATTTTTTAAAATAAGTTTTCTCCATTTAATCAGCTCAAAATATCGCAAATTCACTCTGATTACTAGTGTAACAACTCCTTACCTGAATAAAATGTCTTTATAGATGATCATCGAGTCCACTTTTATATCTAATAATTCGGAGTGATATTTTTATCATTTGAGACTCCCCGCTGCTTTGGGCGTGTGGGTCGCTATGCTTCTTGCTTGGTGCTGTTGCTGCTGCTGCTTTGCATTGAGATAGCTGCTAGCTTAGCTGCTGCTATACTTAAGTAGTGATAGTTTAGGAGTGAGTTGGTATGGATGCTCTGCATTGTCTCGCGATGCTCGCGTATGATTAGATGACTTCAAACATCCGCATCCGCGGAATATTTAAAATCAAACATTCCCGATCCGCGGTCGGCGTCCGCCTTCGAGTTCGCTGCTGCTGCTGCTGCTTGATTCGACTGCTGCTGCTGCTGCGGTGATTATGTAATGATTGATTAGTGAATGATGATAGATGAATAGGATGCGCGTTACTCGATGTACGATAATGCGGAGGCGATTAAGTCGCTGCTCATGCTATATCATTTTTTTTGAGACATATCTGAGCCCCACTCGATATGTATAAAAATGTTAGGATTTAGTAAATACTAGTGAACTATTAAATATATAATATAATATATATATACGTGCTTGTGGTTTACGTATCATATATATATCCGAATGAAAAAAATTATCTAGAAGAGACACCTAGAAAAAAGGGGTCGTTGTTTCCGAAAAAGCTTTTAAACGTATCGTGCGGATCCAAATCTCGGCGATATGAGATAAAAAGAATAATTCGTATAGGGAGTGTGTAGAATATTGTTGTGCGCGTGTGGTGTTTTCGAGTTCTTCAAGGTTGTGTTGAATCGTAACGTCAACAGCTTTTTCCTATCTGCCTAATTACTATTGGTAGTTTCCGTACGCTTCCCTGACCAACCTTCTCTTTATAAATCGTTTTACTGACGTCTGAGGCGTAATATGTGTATTTTTATCTGGGTGATATTTAAGAGCCATTCTCCTGTACGCCTTTTTAATATCATTGTCGTTGGCCTGTCGACTAAGCTCCAATATTTTATAATAATCTTTCGTCATCGTATCCGCCGAAATAGCAATGGAAGACGCTTCCCGTTGAGTCCTTTTTTATAGAACTCGTGAGTCATTTCGCTTTTCGAAATGAAACATAATGTAAATTTATTTTATTATAATTTTTTTAAAAATATTTTGAATGTTAAATATTCAAAAAAAAATATATACATATATATAATGGATGGCGATAACAACGGCGATGATAACGATGCCAATAAATCCGAAGATGGAGATAAAATGTCGAGCGTTAAATCGAATAAGGAGCCCGTACCAGACGAATTATTTTTCGCCAACATGCTTCATGCTCCCCAACCCGAAGATTTCATCCTACTACTAACGCAGAGCGAATTGAACTTAAAAACTAATTTTATTAAAATGTCTCTCGATCATCACGTCTCTCACGATATATTCGCTAGGACGCTAGTACACAAACGCGGCCGCGAGATAGACGTTTTCGCGCAATTCGCGTTCAAAACATCCCCGAAAAAAAGCGAACCCCTCGCGTATAGGGAGGCGAATACGGAGGCGCTCCATTCCCTGGTATCCTTTACGAAAGTTAAACTCGTCTCCTTCGAAAACGTGAAGCAAAATAAGATCACGCGTTACGAAGGTCTTCGTAGATTACGCGAATTATTAAAGCGAGATGAGCCGGAGTGTCTTCAAAAGTACGACGAAATACCGAAGTTGAACGATTTTCTTTATGAAGAAGAATATTACGCCCACCGAAGAAAAGACGACTGGGTTTTTCACGCAAAACTTTTCAGTTACGATATTGAGGAACTATTGTTATTAGACAGAGTGGGCGAAAAGAAAAACAACGGGGCGGAGAAAGAAGTGGCGGAAAGCGCCTCGTCGTCGTCGGATGGTTCGTCAACGACGGGTTGCAAAAGGAAGAGAACCAAAGAAGACGGCGGTGGTAGTGCCTCCTCGGTCGATATATTCGGAAAGTGCGGGCGCGCAGCCCCGAACGTTGGAATTATAATAAAAGTTCGAATTCTTAAGAGCCGAAACTTTCAGCGCGAGTTGATATTTAGAAAAGAACTGATCGGGAAAAAGGAAACAGAACTCGATTTAACCAAAGACAACGACGAACCCAAAATCGATAGTGAGACGCGCTGTTTTAGGCAGATATATAAGAGATTCCCTTTAATCGACACCGAAGAGAGAAGAATGTTAATGAACGAAATTGATAGCGCCGAAATAACGAGAAAAATAAGCACTGAACCATTCTTTCGTCAGTATGAAGAAAACGAAACGAAAGAATATTTAATCAGCACAGAAATACACTATTATAAAGAATTGGTGTTCCACAGGACAATATTGATAGAAAAAGATGGAAAGATTTTATGTATAATCTTTCAGAACAACCGAAGCACACGCCTGCTGTTGTCAATAGTTTAAAACAGAATATTTCTTTTAGGACGGAGAGGGAGGCGAATGACGATGAATTGTTGAGGATATATGCCGAGAATCGAAGATTATTTACAACTTAGAGAGCATGATAGCGGAGGACAAAGAATATATAGAGATAGATTTTAGATGGTCGATCAAATAAAAGATGGAATGAGTATATTAAAACTGATATTGTTTAAATTACCACCAGAAGAAAGAAAAATCTAGGTAAGTAATATTTAGAGTTTTATTCTGTCTTTATTTGTGAATCAATGATATTATTTAATGTATGGAATGAGTATATATAGATAAATATATTATATTATATCATATGTGTATTATATAGGGATATGGTGATATATTTAAAATAATAGGTTATTATATAAAAAAAAGTAATATATAAGTCTAGTATGATAGTATATATGAAGTACTAAAATTATGATCTAAAATGAGTATATGAAAGATCTCTAAATATATGATAATAAGTAATATTTTATGATATCAGGATTTTCGAAATGTTTTACTTGCGCGGCGTAGAAGAGGGAAGGGCCGCATTGATAAGAGAAGCATCAACTAAAGAGTCGGCAGGCGCCCAATCAGTGTGCTCATGTTAATCAGAAACGGAGAAAGTGTACTTGACATATTAGAAAGTGGCATGTTCGTAGCTGAAGACACGTGCGTGTGCTTCATGAAATCGATCAGTAATGCAAGCCGTATTCGGTTTCTTGTGTTCCATCTTACAAACCAAAGAAGTAATTTACGATGGTGTGTCAAGTAGATAGCGAAATGACTCGGATCATCGAAAGTATTATATATTATTTGTAGTCGCGGGACATTATTGACTGAGATTTTTCTCAATAATCCACGCGTTATTGTCCGAAATTTTACTGTTGCTATCAAAACTTCTTTAATATCGCCGCAGTCATAAGGAGATATTAGGCCTCCCTTGTTAATGAGATGGGGCGTGAATGACTAATTAATAGGGTCAAAACGTCGTACTATACTTTGGTACTCCGTAGAAAGTTCGAAATTTGAAAAGCTCGCATAGAGCTGCGAGATAATAGATACATAGAAAGCTCAGTATCCCGGGTATCACAGGATACGACTTTAACGCCATTTAATTCAATGACTTTAACGTAGAGTACGTCTATAGGATGTACACTTTAGCACTGTTGGACGTGGTGAAGATATTAAATTGCTAAATGACTTAAAAAAAATCAGAATAAAATGAAATACCAATCGAAAACAAAAAATTGATGAAAATGATTTGATTTCGTAGCCTATTAATAATGACGGAACAGTGAATTTAGGCCTCACACTATAGTAAATGTAGCGTTAATTAAACGAGCTTGTTATAAATAATGCATATTAAGAAATTTTTATGTGGGCTGTTAAGAACGGCTCGCGAGAGGTGAATAAGATTATGAAGATTACACTCAAATTGTGGCGCTCTTCATTTTCCACGATCGAGTAACTATCTTTTCAGAAAGAGAAGAATCACTTCGGCACACTACTCACTTGGCTAATGGCAACATTCATGACTTACAGGAGTCCAAAAGTAATGTCTCCGAACTGTGAATCGGAGAGAAGCAACGTGTCTTCCTAATTATATAGTTGGCTGACGATGTTTATTTTTCGGTCCGTCTGATTCGGCTCTGTGTGTTGAAGACTGAGCTGTTCATAATCGGAGCTGGTCGTATAAGTATAAAAATAGGCTCACCTAGATAAACGAAAAGTATAAGTTCAGTAAAAGCTCTCGACGGTTCGAAGGAAGAGGCCACTACGCCAGTTAAAGCGAAGAAGGACCTTTTTCGTTTAACAACTTCCGTAAGGTGAGGGTTGAGGATGACACCGCACTCACACTCTCTCTATCGGCGTTTAGCTCATGCACTTTATCGATCTCGCGGGAATGAGGCGAATAGAGTGGGAAGTAACCGAAATGAGCGTCCGCTGATAATTAAGTAGGCAGTCTGCACCGCGATTATAGGGAAGAACGAGTATCTGTAAAAGTTGAGAAATTTATGATGAAGGTGGCGTATATACACGAATGTAAATTCTCAGTCATGTCTCAGTAGATGGAACGAACAGGTAACTTATTATACGTAAGAAATACTATTGTATACAAGCCAAACATTATATTACATTTTTACGTCTCAGGATTTATGATAGAAACTCGTAGGAGGCACGGAGAGCTATTTTTCTAGTGTCTCCTGCTCTCAGATTCCCGCTGACTCGCCCTGCGCGTTTATACCTCTGGAGTGTGATACGTTTTTGTCTGATCCCTCTTGAATATTAAAGTGCGTTTTAATAATTAATTCATCGCGATTTTTACCCAACTTTCGTAATAGGTGTCACACTGTAGTATTCCAATAGTCGAGCGATTTCTCACGTAGACCGCCACAGAGCACGCGTGCAATTCGACGTTATCCTCTATTTTATAAGTAGAGAGAAAACTGATAGAAGCTCGCGAGTAAAATTCACTAGGATTCCGCTCGAGAATGTGAATAGTTTGGTGATTGGGAAATTATGTTTATGTCCCCATAGTGAGAGACGTGTATTAGTTGAGGCACAATATTACATAGCATGAGATGAGCTTAGTTACCAATCGAGAGATGTGCGTCGCAGTGACATGAGAGAGTTATATGACTAGAGCAACAGTAAAAGTGCGTGGCGTGGATTTAAGACGCCGACTGATAGTTGGAATGTGCTATGGATCTTACTGCTATTCACACTCACGTTGACAGTTTATATCCAAAAATGATAACGTGAGTAAACAGATGAGTAACACGAGGTTGAAGAATGAAAAATTCATATTCCGTAAATCGCTTTTATCTGATTAGTCGAGACGTATGATGCTATATCAGGATCCGATTTTAGTGGTTTTATCAGAGTAGTTATTAGGGAAAGTCGTGCATTGCTCACCACCGAGAACGCGAGTGCGAAAAGTGAGGGTATATTTGCGATGAAATCGAATCACTAGATGACGTTAGGTCCAACTATAAAGATCCTTTAATTGCCTGTGTTGTCGCGTTCTGTTAATGGTGTATATGGGTTCTGCAAGTTAGGAGATCTCAACTAAGTGCACTGTATCATGAACACGATAGTGAAGCGTAGTTTGCTGTAAATGTAAATATACACGAACTGGTGTCAATGTAGACTCAATGAAAAATATGTTCCGCGTCTCAGGTCAGATCGCAGTATCGACGTCTCAGTACTTCCCCCAGTACTGTATTGTTCCTGGTTATTCATTTTGACTGTGAGGATTGATACGAGTGGTATTATGTAAAAATAATTCTGAAACAAAGTATGAGATAATAAGAATATTGACATAAGTGAATAATATAGGTGTTAAAGAAATATATTGAATTAATGAGAGTGAAATAAATGAGTAGATGAATAATAATGAGTAGAACATAATAATAAGAGGGATTGACATACACTTAAACTCACTAATATATAAATTGCAGATAATAATATATATTTACATGAGTGATAGAGTAGATACTAAGATTGAAGTGAAAATAGAAGATAGTTTAATTGAAGTTGTTATATATTGAAAGGTTAGAATGAGAATATGGCAGTCAATAAGTGTGAGTAGATAATCAAAGCCGGAGGTGGCTTGTAAAGTCACGATCGTAGGGGATAATAGGTAAGTAATAAATATAGATAGTGTAATGAGATTACTAGTGTATGAGACATAGCGCTTCAGTGTGAATATATGTTAGATTGGTTGAGCAGCTCCAGTTTAATGTAATCTTAGATTAAAAATATATTTAGTATATGTTGCATGTAGTAAGGGTAATCGGACAGATATGACTATAGAATACTGTAATTATATTTAGTAATGTATATCGTTGTGTAAAGATACGGCAGTAGAGAAAGTGTGGCTGGTCGTATTTATATCTTCAGATATATTATAAAAATTGAATGAGCTCAAAAAAGTAATAAAGTCTTTTATAGATAAACAATGTTATTGAATAGAATAAAAGAAGGGGTATATAGGATCGAATATCAGCCTTATCAATTAATATATCACGATCATTGATGTAGTTGAGATCCTGGCACTCGGATCGGAATAAAGATATTAATAATTTTTTTAATGCTTATATACCATAAAAATGACTACGTTTCTCATTGAATTGAGCGACGCTTATAGTGAGTGGATGGGATAAGAATTGTTGTACCTGTTGTAGTCGAAGATATTCTCTGGTCGATTGGTTGTTGTGGATCGATCCAGGAATAAATGAGAAGAACTTATTAAGTAGTGTTGTTTCCCATGTGGTCATGTGCTATATATATACACAAGGTAAAACATGAAAATCAGTACAATGAAATTTGTTACTCATAGATTTTTGTTGGTATAATAAGTTGCGCAAGAGTCTTAATGAACATAGATAACGATACTGGTCTCTCGTTTCTAACAGCGATGCCACTATTAAGTATGTGTGTGAGTGTGTGTTGGATAACACGATACGGCTGTGATTTTCTTAAGTATGTCTCTCTCATAAGATTAAAACTACGAATCTTCTTGCATATGTGCTGAAACTGCGTGAACGATATGTCTGAACGGAGAGAGAGAAAATAGTGAGTTATTGCCTAAAGCGTGATCGGATTTAAGTTTTGGCTCTAATATGCATATGTGATGCGACGAGGTAGGAAAATGGCTGCGCAGATTCGAGTGCTCGTGCTATGTTGTTCTGGTTCACTGGTTTCGTGGACCGCGACTCTCATAGTCCTTACTATGTGCAGTGAACCTCTATCGAGCATTATAGAAACTCGACTTCAACATCAGAAAGTGGAGCGTTGTTACCAGAGCTCGGTATCATGAGTGTTCCCATGCATAGATCATAGTTGCGGACCAAAGTTTTCAGTTCTCTCTTCAGAAACGATTTATGGTCATAATCGGCATATATAGATAAGTAGGTCTAGAAGGTGAACGTGTTTGGTTAATAAGTTTTGTTTGCTCTCTTTGTAAATAAGACACAATTTTGGTTACATAACCCATTCTTGCTCCTGACTACTGTTGTTTCCTCGGAACAAGATAACAACATATCGTTGAATAGCGCAAACCACTTGGACTCTCCAATCACGTCTTCGGTTGTGCGAGATAAAAGTATAGTATGGCTTAAGACACAGTCAAAGAGATATAGAATAAAGCTTATTTATTCGCAATTCATGGACAGTCTTTCTTCTTCTTCTATTCATTTTACTTCTTATCTTCCCTCCTTTTTCGACCATCGTTTTACCTAAATCTACCTAGCACTAGACGTTGTATATTAGCTACGTATACGCCTTACTTCATTTCTTCGTTTCGTCCGTATACGGCCCCCATTCTCGTGAGTTATCTTCGGAAGCATTTTCCTGTACGCGAATCGCCTTCTTTATCTTTCGGAGGACAATCCTGTGGGCGATGAGGGTTCGACTATTTATTATTTACTTTATACTATACGTCTTCAGTTCTCTTAAAGAACTCAAATTCTCAACGCCACCTTCCTCTCACTCGATCTTGTAAAGTGATTATTCAAGTGCCTCAAAATCGCTACTAGACATTCCTTGCTCACGTATAAATGATTGCTCTTATCTTCTCCTAAATGTTCGATTTTAAAAAAATCTCGTCCGTTTTTCTTACGGATAAACTGCAACTGGTAATTTTTGTCGAATTCAAAATTACGCGATTCGAAATCGGATACTCTTCTGTAAAGCATTTTAAGTTTTCTTTTAAAAAATTATATTTGTCGTACGCTTAGTTAGCTCTCGTTGTATTTTTAGGACCTCTACTGATTTTTTTCTTCGACGTAAGAGCTATTTATTGGCAGAAAGTAAATAGCGTTAAGTAATTAAATATTATTAAGTAATTATTAAATAATAAAATTATTGTTATTGTTATAATAATTATCATTTTAATTTTTTCAATAAAAATTTAAATACGATCGATTTTTTCAAGCCGAGGGATACCATCACCCAATACCTCCCCCCTTCCATTCTCCCCCAGAAATATTCCTAAACAAAATGAAAATTCGTTATTAAAATATTTGTTGTTATTGACTTTTTTTAATCATTTAGATAGAATGAATAAAAAATAAAATATAGAAACCCCTAATATTAGCTTACCTATTGTTAAAAAATGCAAAATAATTTGAATAGAGAATTTAAAATAAATAATATAAATTTTTGTAGAATAAACCGAATACGGGTTTGCTCGAAGGCTGGACGATGCTAGGTTCTTTTTTTTTCTTCTATTTCTTCGAGAGCTAACTAACTGTCCAGCAACCCCCAGATATAAAAAAGGGCTAAAATAAGGAAAGCCCGTTCTCCTTTCTCGAGTATGGCGATCAAGGACAATAAGATACCGTAAATGGGAATAGAATTTTAATAGAGCTAACTAACTGTCCAGCAACCCCCAGATATAAAAAAGGGCTAAAATTAGGAAAGCCCGTTCTCCTTTCTCGAGTATGGCGATCAAGGACAATAAGATACCGTAAATGGGAATAGAATTTTAATTAAATAATTAGAATATCACAATCATAAATAAATAAGTAGAAAAAATGTGACCCGAATATAAAATTGAATGAAGCGACATTTCTTTTTTAATTTAGCTATCTATCGCGATAAAACGGATTAAAACCGATAATTTAGTAATGTTTCTGGTTCCTCATGATTCTTCTTTTTTTTACTATCATTTTGCATAGATGAAATAGAATAATGAGCAGCGTCACAATTATAAGGGCTCCCGCAACAGCGAAAGCGTAATTTAGAAAAAATCTCGTAAATCTATCATTAGAGAAGATATACGAGTCCTCCGAGCTGGATTCATAAAGTTTTTCAAAATTTTGATCATTTCCTTTCTCGACTATAGAAGACGCCTCGCTCGAAACGAACCTCATCGCATTAGCTTCTTTTTTGTCTTCGTTCTGCCGAATATTTTCGTTATTTTTATTTTTCTTTGGCGAAGAGCCGTTTCCTCTCCCGATAGCCGGAGTATTTATTAAGCCATTCTCGCTGTAATCGTAATCGTATTCGTCGCGTAATGAAAAAATGGGTGGCGGTGTTGAAAGCTCGACGATGGCCATTTCCTCAGTCGAGACGGCGCTGCCATTTCCTTCTGTCCTCTTATTTTTCAGTTAGATATAATTTAGATCCCTGAGGTCTGTAGACCATAACTGAGACTAAATGATTTTACTCCGTTATATATAAAATAATTCATCGACAATAATATTCATGGATAATTTAGGATGTATTCGGGAATTTTTTATTTAGTTCCATTATTTCTCAGCAATATTACGTCTATTGACTATTCCAGTGCCTAATGATGTAAGGGTCAATGTAATGTTCGCTTATAATGTTTATTTTTCCACTATACTATACGTACATAGTATAAATAAATACGTAAATTAATATATATATAATATTGTAATAAGAATGAAAGTCCTTGATATAGATAATATTAATTCTAAATAATATAGTTCGCTAAAAGATAACGTAGATCAAGTCCAATATATATACAGTTTCGATAAAGTCCGATATATATACCTTTTGGATAAATAGTTAAAGTTAGTTACTGCCATTGATGGCTTTTATATTTGAGTCAGTATATAATATTTTAATCAACTTTAACTTATGAAGTTTAAGAAATAATATATAGCTCGTCACGTGTCAGATTTATGAGACGGTGTGTAGTCGGATATTGTATAACCGTCAAAATCATGACTATCACATTCTTTTTTACTGTTTCGAAGGAAAGAACACGCAACGCTTAAACAAGCTGTTCTCGAAAAACCAGATGGCATTCATATTGGCACTGCCTACGGAGTGTTTGACGATTCTGAAAAATTTCTGAATAGCATCAAGAAGTACGAATACACGATCACACCGTAAAACAGAAAAAACAATAGAGTATAAAACGTATATTTTACTTTCCATTAACGTATAAATAATACAAAGTAAGGTAAAACATAAAGTGGTTAGTCGTTATCTGAACCAAACATTTCCTGTTTTGTGACCTGGTTGAAATCTATGTCCTATTAACTGATTCAACCTGATTGAATCGGATGAACTGCAGAAGAGTTAACATGCTAGTTTTCAGTTGTGACATGGTGCGAGACTCATGCGGATTTTTGTAGAATGGCATCAAGATTGCCGTGCGGAGTCGAAAACTAAATTTCTCGACGATCCCGACTTCCGACTCCATATGAACATATCAAAGTATATCTCTCAGAAGATTTTTTCTAGCTCAGAAGCCATAGTTTCCATCCTTTAACCAAAAATGACAACTGTGACGACTCTCGATGCTGACCATCTCAATAACGCTGGCGGTTGCCTTAAACTAAATATTTAATATCTACGACACCTCCCCACTCCGACTCCGACTCCCGACCCAGCATCAGTTTCCTAGCAGTTTCGACTATTATATGCAGAAAATTAGGTGGTGAAGATGTTATCGTGTATATATACTATTTATTATTCTAATATCTAGTCATTTTCTAGCAAACTTCTTATTATTCTTTGCAGCTGCTTTTTATTGAGAGAAAATAATTAATATTTATATACCACTTTGTCAATCGAAAACTTAATCTGCATAAATGAGATATATAAATACTCCTGCTGAAAAGTACTCGTATATATGACATTATTCAAATATGTTAAGTTAACGCAATATTGCTTAAATTTCTTATATTAATAGAAATATACCATTTCAGTTTCCGGATACCACTACGAAAGGTGTTAGAAAATATAACTCCTGACTACAGATTAAGTATAATGTCAAATTATTAATTTATTTATAATTAGAAAGCATTGACATATTATTAAAATAATTACCAATTACTAAATATACTTTGAGTTTCAATAAAGCAATTTTAATATAAATATATATAAATAATAATAATAATAATTAAATAATAATATTAAATAATAATCAATAATAATTTAAAATAATAATATAATTCATAAACTAATAATAATTTAAATAAAATAATAATAAATAATATATCTAATAACCATGAGAATTCAGCTTATGATAAGATAAAAAACTAAGAATTTCTGACAATATTAAAAGATACTAGGATATTGATACTTTTATGATATGAAATATAAAAAATATTTATTAAATATATATATCATATATATTTACTATATAAGTATATAAAGAAATATACTAGAAAATTGTAATTTATATATTATATATAGATATATTATTCTATATCAGTTAAGATGATTAATTTTATGACATTAATAAATAAATATGGTATTTAGTTTTCTTTTCCTCATCTTCTATTGGAATGAGTAGTATCAAAGAAAATTTTCATAAGAAACTCACCAGGATTCCATTTCTAAGGTACAATTTATTTCTTTTATGTAAACGTCTTTTCTTATTTTCAACCGGAGTAAATATCAATATATATATATATATATATAAATATATATATATATATATAATATATATATATATTATATATATATATATAAGTATAATTCATGTAGTACATTCAAATTATTTATTTATATTGCCATTGATATGACGTTGCGTTAAAGGATTCAAATATTTTAGTAGTTTAATGGAAATATTATCCTTCTCCTGGTCTTGAACTAATAGGTCGTTACCGTCGCCTACGTATACTAGTATTGCTTCTCATCATATCAACGTTAGTTATCTCTAACCATAAGTATATATAATAGATATTTCCAGTTATATGTGAGAAACGTCCCACTATCTCATATCTAACCCGCAGCCAGTGTCCCGCTTATCTATTATACGAGTGTATACGATGAAAAGTGGTAGTTATAAACAGAATACGTGAGTATTATATAATTATAATATCGATATATATACTTAATTAATATTATTTCCCAATTAAATGTAAATATATAATAATATTCGTTTCATATATTGGGACATTTGCAAAAAGGTTTTCAATGTGTGATTTGTTATCTAATATAAGTAGTCCGATGTGAGTTGAGGATAATATTTTTATATATATATACTACCTTACTTACGAGAATGAGAACACGAATATATATATATATATATTATATATATATATACTAGTCAACGAATCTTAGTCCTATTCTATAACTAAATATTCATAAATATATAATAATATACATTTAGTGACGAGTGTTATACGAAATATATCTTATCTTTAGTACTGATAAATCTTAAGATAGTGATGTTCATATTGATCTTTAGGGTTACATACATAATTTGAGGTGGTTTTGAAATAAGTGTATATCTTCTACTCGACAATAGGGATTTTCCTGAGGTATATATCGGTGAATCCTTTCTCATAGGACCGTCAGGCTTTCGCCCTTTTGGGACCGATGTGAGGAATAAAATATATTCAAATATGCTATACTGAGAAAGTAAATCGCACGGATTCCTGATTTATAGAAACTGAGTTTAAATTCTTTTCTCATATCAGTACTGTGTCTGTCGTAAAT
>JABUQX010045192.1:20000-49863 GCA_015478945.1 Trachelipus rathkii | reverse complement strand
CTCTGCATTTTAAGTGCAATTGAACCTAACCTAGACCATGCAGAGAAAAATATCAGAAAAAGCAAAAATTAAAAAATTAAAAAGTTATCTCTTTGTCAATTTAAAATATTAAAATAATTTAACTGTTAATTTTCTGATATATTAAAAATATAAATTTTTGTTTATTAAAATATACAAGATCTAAAAAACAGTCACAGAATCCTTGGTTCAAGCGAAACACCTGAACACAGGTAAACCTTCCATCCTTTCCTCCACCGCTGGTTTTAGCCCTCACTGACTTGGTTTTCTCCTCGTCAGAAAATTAAGTGGGGGTTTAGACTTAGCAGGGGAGGATGTAAGGGGGCCTGTTACACTACACCCTGGTTTGTTTGTTTTTATAGTGTAGCTGATAGTTATACCTTTTGGTATAACTAACCATTTTTGTAAATTTACCTTTAACGTTCTCTATTTTTCTCTTTAAATATAAAGTCAGATAATATCAGTAATATCAGTAACATCAATGATAATACACACTACTTATCAGTATATCAGTATATTAGATATTATTATTACATTTATATTCTTGACTGTCTGTTGTTGCATGAATGTTCTTATACATCACTCTCGAGGTGAGTTATATATATTTTACTATAATTATCGTTTGTAAGATGTTTATTATGTGCAATATAGACTTGATACTCAAAGATAAAAATGTGATAAAAACATTTAAAATTACAGTTTAATGTCAAGACATCATCTGCTTATCCCCCAAAGTGAAACTAAAAGAAACTAAAAATCCCCTCTTTGAAATTTAAGGGTGAGGAAAATATTCTTTTCTAAACTAAATATAATAAGTATAATATAATATAATAAACTAATTTGGAAAAACTAAAATAGATTATGATTAAAATTAATATATATATTATAATTCTAGGGTTTCTACCCCAGGGCCAATTTTCCAATACTGGTCACACTCCTGGGAAAACTTTTTAATACTGTGCCAATTTGTTAATTCTGGGCCTGAAATTTACCAGCTCACTTACGAGGTCTTGGGATAATTACTCCTGCCCCCAAAAGTGATAATTATTAGTGCCTTTCAAGTGGAACTTATCTAAAACTTTAACAGTTCATCTCAACCAACGCATAGTCTGCAGCTATCGTTTTATGAAAGGACTGTGTAATTAGAAAAACTTTAAGAAAGTGCCTTTAATAGTTATCCCCATCAGTTCCATACCTCATGAGCTAGCCCAGATATCGTATCAAAACTTTTAGAAACTAGTAAATTGAATGATGTCTTAAATACTTAATCTTAAGTTAAGTGTATGCCTAATTTATATATATATTTTGAAAACTCTGTAAATACGTGTGAATGAATGTATGATTGTAAAAATACACTCTCACAGATAAAAGTCTTGAACCAGAAAACAGGGATCATAAAAACATCGGACATTGAATAATTTATCGGAAAGTGGGTACGTTCCATAGTGTTCGGCCAAACTTCTATTATATATAAAGCAACCTAACTATTAAGTAACCTAACTTTAAGTTGTATAACCAATACTCTGACCTGATGGTTTACCTTAACCTTAGCCTTTAAAATTCTTGTATATAAAATATATTTCAATTAATTATATTATAATAAAAATAAAATCCACACATCTTTTTTCTTTCTATCCTTCTTATCTATCATCTATAAGTAACTTCTTCTTGAATCTAAATTAAAAATAAAGTGTAACTAAAAACCAACACAAGTCACACACAGGCGATCAGCACAAATGAACTGAAATAAAGTTCCAGAGGCATTTGCGACCCGCATTGGAGATTCATAGAAATGCCTAATCGTGTCTTGAAGTGAATGCAATAGGAGAAGTAATTTCTCATTTTTCTTCAAGGTACCCTTATATATTTTTCTTACCTTTCTATTTTTTGTTACTAAACATAATTTATAACTTAAAATTTAAATCACACTCTAGTAGTTAAAAACAACTGAATTAAATAATTCTTTAATTTTGTGCACAACTTGGAGAACAGGCTTTAAATACGATAAGGCTCAGATACGATAACGTAATATCCGGTGCAACTTTTATGCCTTACTGCCTTGTTCTCCGTTACATAAGTAACATAAAATTAAAGTGGCGCCCGAACAGGGACTTTGTTTCCGTTCGGTGCTGTCACAGTTGTGACTAGATTATCTGTCACCAGAATCTTCACAGTAAATACTAATATCATTTACACTTTTTACACTAGAATAGTCTGGTTCAAGTATCCACAGACACTTGTGTGAATCGTATGATTGTAGAGTGGTTGCAAAAGCAGAAATTTAAAAGAAATGGCTGACAATCGCTCTTACGAGGAGTCTCAGCAAAAGGCCTTAGCGGACCTTTTGACGAGAGAAGTGGAAATAGCTACAGATGATAATGAATTAAAGGGCTCTGACCTAAATCATAAATTAAAGAATTCGGCTGATAAGCCTACAGTTAACAAGAAACAGATGAAACCAAAAAGTACCAGTTTACAACACCTGAATCTTTCCGATACAGAAACAGTAAATAACATAATTAAACAGTTTCAACAGGATAAAGCTGCACTTGTGAATACATTAGCTCAAAACAATATACATTTAGATGAACACAGACAGCATGCTACACCTCACATAAGTCTTGACCAATATTTAGAAGACAATAAATCTTTATTAGATGATGATTCATCACAAGAAGAACAAGAATACTCAGATATTGAACACGCTGAACATAATACAGAAAAACTGAGGGAAGAATATTCCCAAAGAACACATCCAGTACCTAAAAACAGATCACCCATAAAAACCAGACAAGTTCAGACACAAAAACTTGAAAGTAAAAGTAAAGAAAATAACTTAATTGATCTTGACATTGAAATTAAAAACTCTCTACTTAAACCACCTTCACAAAATCATTATAATGATAATTATACACAGCCTCAAAGTAGATTCATTATAAACATGCGCAGACACCGCCACAGACACAGACACGGACACAGAAATTTCAAGGGTTTGAACCAGAGGATTCATATGAATATATGGGTCCTGGGTTGAAAAAACGTTTGGATTCAATGGAAGAAGCCATATTACTCTTGACACAATTAGTCAAGAATTCACAAAAACTAAAAGTTGTTGATCCGGGAAAGTACAAATACGAGACGGATCAAAACTTTCCTCGTTTACCTGAAGGATTTTGAAGCCTACTGTAGTCTTCATTATCCCAAAGCGCCTCACCAATGGTTACGTCTTTTAGGTCGTCAATTGGAGGGCAGCTTTGCTAAACTTTACCAGATCCTTACTAAAGACGACAGAGATTATTTTTCTGTTAGGGACACACTAGTGAGTTGGTTCCAAACAGAAGAAAAACGGAAAAACGAGTATAGCTAAAAGCTTATTACTCCGCACACAGAGAGAGCGGTGAGAGTATCAGAATGTATGCTCTGAGGTTGGAAAGGCTAGCCAGACGAGCATATCGTGGCTTAGACATGAGGGAGCATGATTCTTTACGGACTGCTTTCCTCTGTAGTCTTCCACCTTACATAGAAAAGAGTGTGAGAGAATATATCAAGATGAAAGATAATGATAGTGATGTGCGCACTCCTTGGGAAAAGATCGTGGGTTTCGCCGACTCTCTCGAATCAGACAACACTGAGTTCCCTAATTCCATCGAACAATCCTCAACAGAACACCTGAAAAAGCCAACTCACTCACACAAACCACATTCCAAGACAGTTAATTTAAATGAGACACTAGAATCAGTAATTGAAATACAGTTGTTCCTAGTTGGACAGAGGTTTTTCAGAATAAAACACAGAACAGAACAAATAAAACACAACCTCATCAATCACAAAACACTAATCGTAATCCTCCAAATAAAACAAACGGTTCCCGATTCTTTAGGGATAACAGTAACAGTCAACAACAAAATCGTCCACCACCACAGCACTACACTAACCCTAGGGCAAACACAGATAGGAAACAGATGGTGTGCGAGTATTGTGAGTATCGGGGACATCAGATGAGTGAATGTTACAAGTATCTGGGGATATGTGCGTAAGAAAAAGGGGCATATAAGGAGTGAATGTCGTTCTATTAAATCCCCTCGTTCATCACCCACTCTGGAAAGGAAGATTATTTGTCCTTTCTGTGAGGGACCACACCCGGGTATTAGATGCACACACAGAACACCTCCCCGAAATAACACATCCGCTCCCGACACTAGTAAACACAGATCCCCTAATGAACAGGTTCAAGGAGCTATAAAAAAGGTGTATACAAGGAGTTCGCCTCAGAAGCCTAAACCAGATTCCTATGCTTCTAACTCAACAGAAAAAGCGCTTCCCCATTCCGAATCTTTAAACTATTAGCCTCCACAGGAATGAGTCAGCCTGTGGAGACAAAAGACGAAGAGCCGGACTCAGTAAAACCTTCTCTTAGTAAAAACAGGAGTTCTGAGGATCATTTGTACCCCTTCGCCATGATTCTTCTTTTGAGGATGACATGGTCGTCCCCATACATCTTTGCCAGGCTGATATTGAGCCTCTAATTGTCCGTGTCTCTCTGGATGACTTACTTGCTCCCAATGTTAATTGTTTAGTTGACAGTGGGGCTGGGGTTAATTTAATCAGTGCCGATATTATTACTTTGTTGGGGGACACCAAAGTCATTCTCCCATCTGATAAAGTAGGGGTCAAAGCCATTAGTGGTTTCGGGAATACAAAAAGAATCCCCATTACACATTACGTCGATTTGGCTCTTAAGTTTGAAAAAGGTTTTATCACCCAACCCTCAGCATTCTTCATCGTACCCACACATTACATGGTAGATCATCCTTTAATCCTGGGTACCCCAGCCTTGAGGGATTGTCATCTGTTGCCTGACATGACTGAACACCAGTTGCTATTTTTTCATGACACTGAATTTCTTGTTATTGCCGAAGGCCTTAAACTTCCCTGTGGATCAATCCCTCCAATATACAACATAGCAGTACATAAAGTAACAGATTCTCACACAAACATCAATGAGTTAGATATAGCTCATGACCAAGTAAATGACCCAACTTTGGGAAAAATGTTAAAAAGTTTTAGAAAAGATGGGCACAATTTACCATTGCCCCAATTAACCAAACCTTATAGAATGTATCAGTCACAAATAGTTTTAGAAAATGACATTCTATATTATAAAACTACTTCAGGAGATTTACTCTATATCATATCCATGGACTTGCTGATACATATGACACTTGAATTACATGTGTCCTGCGCACATATTGGGCGTAATAAAATGCTCCAATTAATTTACAAACATTTTTGGAATCCAAGGGTCAATCAAGTAATCTCTGATATTGTTCGTTGCTGTCCAGTATGCCAGACCCAAAAGAATTTTTCAACAAACATCACTCCTCCAATGTTGAGGATTCTAGCAAATTCACCTTTTGATCTGTGTGCCATGGATCTGTTACAGTTCCCCAAGACATTTAAAGGAAATAAATATTGTTTAGTTTTAATTGACCACTTTTCTAAATGGGTGGCTGTAGTTCCTATTCCTGACAAGGCAAGTTTAACAGTGTCCCGTAAATTAGAACATCAGATACTTCCGTTTCTGCCTAAGGTTCCTAATCGGATCTTGACAGACAATGGTACGGAATTCACTTCACAAATTTTCCAACAAGTAATGCTTAAACATAACATAAAACATATTAAAAAATCTCTCCTCTTCATCCATCTAGTAATGGGATTTGCGAGCGGTTCAATCGCAGTCTTATCCAGATATTAAAATGCCTTGTCTTGGAACAACCTGCTAACTGGGACGAAGAATTAGCTTCTTCGGTCCTCATTTACAATAATACATCTCACAGTGCTTTATCAAAATCACCTTCTGACTTCTTGCTACAAGAAGCCCACTTTCCAGTCCACACCTTTCCACAATATTGGAAAGAGGGAAGTACAAATTTTAAACCTTTCAAAAAGGGACAACGAGTAGCCCGGAAAGTTGTTCGAACTGGCCCTAGTGCCGCTATGAAATTTCATAGTAAATGGGAAGGCCCATTCGAAGTCATCGAAGTTAATCCTAATCGGGTGACGTATGTGATTCGACGACTTGATAATCCTTCCGGTAGATTATATAAAATCCATTTTTCTCATTTGAGGGGTTGGGTGGATGTCCCCAACTACCTGAAAAAGTATTTGTCCCAGCACCAAGAAATTAGAGACCTCTTCTTTTCTGAAGAAGATGTCCTTCCGGAAGATGATGAAATTTGCTCTTGGTTCTGGTTCAGATAATGAAAGTCGTTTGGGTGAAATCAGTAATGGGAGTGAGATATCTTCTGATTCCTCTTCTGACACTGACATGTTTAATTCTAGTTTAGATTCAGACACAGAAGATGCTGACTTTGAGGGTTTTCTCCCACTTAATCCCATGTCAGTTGCAGATTTCATCCAGTTACCAGATATATCGCATACCGTCACCCAAACCCAAAGAATACCAGATGATATACATAGTCCCCCAGAGAAAAGAATTCCTATTTTATCACCAACTGTTCTTCCTATTCCCCGTCCTAAAGTAACATTTATATTGCCTCCTTCTGAACGTGTTTATTCTCCTTCATACTCTTCTTCTGAAATTTAGGTCCCCAAAGTTCATCACTGGAATCGCTCCCCATACATACACCTATACTAGACACTAACATTAGTGACACTACCGGGCATATTCTTGATCACAGTACAGAACCTCCTACACCTACATTAGATTATTATGACTACTATGGTCAGAATTATCCTTCCAAATTCTTATTTCCTTCTCTTCCTCAGGATTCTGATTCTGATTTTATAGCAATGGAGGGGAGATTGGGTTGTTCAACGCCCACTAGAGAACAGTCTCATTCCCCAGAAATGCCGTTTGTGGATGAGGAAAATGACTCACTTCATCAGTCCTTCTTTAAAGATAAACCTTATTTTTCTTGTTCTAACTCTCCCACAAGGACTGATACTAATACAGATAAAACAGAGGGTGTGGTGCTCCCGGTAAGTTTAAATTCCTTTAGTTTTGAAAGTTCAAATGCGTCGCAAATGACTGAATTTTATGGGTTTTCTCCTATACGACAATCAGATATGTCATCATCACCTACAAATAGTACACCTCCGGAACATCCTTATAAATTTGTGGGTGAGGTTTTCGGTGACCCTAAAGATGTCCAACTTGAAGATAGTAATCTTATTCTTTTACATTTAGGGGACGAAACTTTAGAAGAAATACAGAGTGGTCGTTGTACCAGAAGTAGAGGTCCCGTTAGAGAATTACCTAATGTAATGAATACCCCTATTGAGTATAGACGTCATAAGAGACGTCCCAACATATAAAATAGTACAAATATATTCTACAGATACATATACAAGTCAAATATACATCGAGATTTCCTATCTACTTTACCTTACAAGAATTTTGTTTTGTTTTATAGACACAGATATTATTCATATAATACATAAAACACAAAACCCATTAAAGATTTTTGTTTTACAGTACCATATTCACGTGTTTAAATTACATATTACACTGAACCATATTACACGGAATAATTGACATAAAACACAATTTTTGTTTATTAATGGATTCATTGTACTTGCAAATTCACCTTATTTACACTGAAAAAAAAAAAAAATAGTAATAGAGCATTTACACATCTGATAAAAGGGAGGAAGTGGGAAGGGAAGTATAAAATTACCACTATAAGTGGTATTTCCTCTGTTATATTCTGATTCTTCTCTTCTACCTTCTCCCTTCTACCTGATTTTTTTTTGCTTTTGACTTAACTTAATAAAGATTCTTAAATACTCCTACTTATCCTTCAACTCTGTACTCCTCAACTCTTCTCTATTATCTCATCTGCTGCTTACCTACCAGATAAATAAAAAATTTTCTTATTTTTTTTTTCTGATAAACTTTAGAACAGGCCTAAATAAAGTACTAACCCCATGAAGGGTTAGCCACCAAATAACTGCAAATGGTCTTAGACCTTATTAAAATAATAAACTACTTGAATAATTTTATAAACTATAATTGTTTATAAAATTTGTACTGTGCATGATAATACCACGAACCAATCATTGTAGCATGCTGGTAATTCATGCATGACACAATTGATTGGGGGCTGGCTCCCTGTTATTATTCTAGTTGCAGATCTGTTTTCTTTTGACTGTCGGAAAGGTAACATCATACTACATTGTAAGTAGGAATCATATAAACACCGTAAAGACTATAAAGAAACTGTAAGTATACTAAAATTACGATACATACATGCTATATATGTGAAAAACATATATAACATATATGTGTCGGTTGAGTAATAAACAAAGAAATAAATTAGTAAAAATATAATATTATAATAATAATATTATATTCCAAATTATAAAAGCTGATGCAACATTGATTCAACGGAGGTGTTAGCCATTTCATTACCTGAATAATGTGAGACGGTATATTAGTTGAGTAAAAGTGAAAGGATGGTTAATTAATCAGATGATTAACAAAGGCATTCAATAACAGTATATCATTATTAATATGTTTATATTTAGAATTATTTTATTTGAATTTTGAGTTTTATTATTATAAAAAAAAAAACCCTGATACTGATACCAATACTTATGATATATAAATAAAATTTACTTAATCTAATGATATAATATAATATTTTAAAATGGAATTAAATTTTTCTCATGAAATAATAATTTATTATTTATTGATTTAAAAATTTTATAAGGATTTATTAAGTATTGATTTAATTATTTGTTTTCTTTATTGGGAATAGTCACTAATGCCGGTTTCACCTATCTTTCCCAAACATATACATATTCCTTTCTCTCTTTTCACATACCACAATCTCTGCATTTTAAGTGCAATTGGACCTAACCTAGACCATGCAGAGAAAAATATCAGAAAAAGCAAAAATTAAAAAATTAAAAAGTTATCTCTTTGTCAATTTAAAATATTAAAATAATTTAACTGTTAATTTTCTGATATATTAAAAATATAAATTTTTGTTTATTAAAATATACAAGATCTAAAAAACAGTCACAGAATCCTTGGTTCAAGCGAAACACCTGAACACAGGTAAACCTTCCATCCTTTCCTCCACCGCTGGTTTTAGCCCTCACTGACTTGGTTTTTCCCTCGTCAGAAAATTAAGTGGGGGTTTAGACTTAGCAGGGGAGGATGTAAGGGGGCCTGTTACACTACACCCTGGTTTGTTTGTTTTTATAGTATAGCTGATAGTTATACCTTTTGGTATAACTAACCAATTTTGTAAAACCAGGACGTTATTAATTTATTTATTTTATTTTATTTACTATTCACATATCGTTATTTATTTCTTATTTATTTATCACTCTTTAATATCAGCATTTACCTTTAACGTTCTCTATTTTTCTCTTTAAATATAAAGTCAGATAATATCAGTAATATCAGTAACATCAATGATAATACACACTACTTATCAGTATATCAGTATATTATAACAGATATTATTATTACATTTATATTCTTGACTGCCTGCTGTTGCATGAATGTTCTTATACATCACTCTTGAGGTGAGTTATATATATTTTACTATAATTATCGTTTGTAAGATGTTTATTATGTGCAATATAGACTTGATACTCAAAGATAAAAATGTGATAAAAACATTTAAAATTACAGTTTAATGTCAAGACATCATCTGCTTATCCCCCAAAGTGAAACTAAAAGAAACTAAAAATCCCCTCTTTGAAATTTAAGGGTGAGGAAAATATTCTTTTCTAAACTAAATATAATAAGTATAATATAATATAATAAATTAATTTGGAAAAACTAAAATAGATTATGATTAAAATTAATATATATATTATAATTCTAGGGTTTCTACCCCAGGGCCAATTTTCCAATACTGGTCACACTCCTGGGAAAACTTTTTAATACTGTGCCAATTTGTTAATTCTGGGCCTGAAATTTACCAGCTCACTTACGAGGTCTTGGGATAATTACTCCTGCCCCCAAAAGTGATAATTATTAGTGCCTTTCAAGTGGAACTTATCTAAAACTTTAACAGTTCATCTCAACCAACGCATAGTCTGCAGCTATCGTTTTATGAAAGGACTGTGTAATTAGAAAAACTTTAGGAAAGTGCCTTTAATAGTTATCCCCATCAGTTCCATACCTCATGAGCTAGCCCAGATATCGTGTCAAAACTTTTAGAAACTAGTAAATTGAATGATGTCTTAAATACTTAATCTTAAGTTAAGTGTATGCCTAATTTATATATATATTTTGAAAACTCTGTAAATACGTGTGAATGAATGTATGATTGTAAAAATACACTCTCACAGATAAAAGTCTTGAACCAGAAAACAGGGATCATAAAAACATCGGACATTGAATAATTTATCGGAAAGTAGGTACGTTCCATAGTGTTCGGCCAAACTTCTATTATATATAAAGCAACCTAACTATTAAGTAACCTAACTTTAAGTTGTATAACCAATACTCTGACCTGATGGTTTACCTTAACCTTAGCCTTTAAAATTCTTGTATATAAAATATATTTCAATTAATTATATTATAATAAAAATAAAATCCACACATCTTTTTTCTTTCTATCCTTCTTATTTATCATCTATAAGTAACTTCTTCTTGAATCTAAATTAAAAATAAAGTGTAACTAAAAACCAACACAAGTCACACACAGGCGATCAGCACAAATGAACTGAAATAAAGTTCCAGAGGCATTTGCGACCCGCGTTGGAGATTCATAGAAATGCCTAATCGTGTCTTGAAGTGAATGCAATAGGAGAAGTAATTTCTCATTTTTCTTCAAGGTACCCTTATATATTTTTCTTACCTTTCTATTTTTTTTGTTACTAAACATAATTTATAACTTAAAATTTAAATCACACTCTAGTAAGTTAAAAAAAACTGACCGTCAAGGCTTAATTAAATGAAAAATTCTTAGCACATTTTCACATATTCAGATTAATGAGAACGAACTGAAAAAGAATCCCATATCTTTAATCGTCTCAGAAAAAGAAAGACTGAGAATTCATATATATATATATATATATATATATATTATATATATATATATATATATATATGGGTGATTCCGTGTGAAATCACCCAAATTTTGTCAAAAAACAACACTGGACATCTTTGATTTTCAAGATTATTTGCATAACGATAGATCTTATTGAGAAAATTGGAATGATCTTTATCCTAAGTTCATAGGTCAAATGATTCAGAAATTACAGGTCATGAAACTTTGAAAAATCGTTTCATTTTTGAGAGTTCAAGACAAATTCTGAAGTTAAATATTTCAGCTTCTACACAACCAATAAAGATGATATAGGGTCATTCCATATCGAGTGGGCCATTTTAGAAAATCTTCCCAGCTCGATCCCCTTTGATTTTTATGAAACTTTGCTGATTCATGCATAAAGTCTTTTAATGGAGAAATCCAAAATTTGAGTTCAAAATAATGATTAGTTTAGTCTCCAGACCCTTTTTTGCGAAGGTGATCAACTGAATTTATCGACAAAAAATTTTTTTTTTTAAATTCTGAAGTTTGCCATAATGCTGTAGAGCAACCATTAGAGTGAGAGACCTGAAACTTAAAATACTTGTTCAATTCTTTGAGATAAATAAACACAATATTGTATTACCATTACTCAGAAAAGTTTACTTTTTTTCACAACCGAGTTCTAAACTTTGCTCAAAGAGCATTCGAGAAATCTGAAAATGGCATTTTTGTCCTCCATAAATTGAAAACAAAAGCTTATATGGGCTTTTTGTTTTGACAGTTTAATTAACCTGCTGGAGGTCTCTACAAAGTTCATTTTTAAGCTTCCATGCTTTTATATCTGCTCTGATATTTGCCTTCAAACTTGAGAAAAATTGTGACCATCAAATTTGACCTACTATAGGAGTCACATTTTTCAATGCTTGAATATTTTTATTTTATAATTTCTTGCCCCATTTGGAAGAGCATCCTCTAAGCAATAAAAAAGATCTCCATAAAAATTTTGGGTTCTTTGATATAAGGTATGAAAAGTTGGTTTAAATATAGGAAATGGAAATTTTTTCATGAAGATTTTACATCCACTCACATGTTGCTGTGGAACAACCATTAAAGTAAGAAACCTGAAACTCAACTAACTTGTTCAATTCTTTGAGCTAAGCACAACTACTTTATTGCCATTACTCAAAAAATAACTTTTTTTTTAACTGAATCCAAAAATGGCTTGAAAAGCGACCTTGAAATTTGAAAAGGAAAAACTTCTGAGTAACAAATCTGACATCTTGAATCTGACTTACTAATAATATAAGCATTCTATTTGTACTTAACCTGCATTGGTCCATGGTGGCTCTGCCACTACTAACTCATATTCAAGTAATGAATTAGTAACCCCATCGCCATATGGGCCACGCCTGATAGTCAGGTAGGTTCAGCAACAGGTGGGTTTCTTAGTATAGGTTCCCAAGCTTCGAGTAGGGTTTCTTAGTACAGGTTCCCAACCCTCAAGTGGATTTTTTTACTCAAGATTCAAAGCCAGAAGTAAAAATTTCTTTTAGGATTGTAATGCAAAGTTACTTCGGCATTTGGCAACTTTGTATTGAATCTCATCATAACTTCTTTAGGTAAAGTATATATATTGTCATACCATAGCCACTGATGTAGGAATTGGAAGATTTTCAACAATATGAAATACAAAGCAATCATAAACAGGTATCTTTTCTTGAAGGACAGTGGAATGAATAAGCTATTCCATGAGGATGCATTAAGGTGATCAAAGCATCCTTCTTGACAACTGAAATTTCACAAATGTTTCCAATCCACCATTGGTTTTCATAAATACATGCTAAATATTGTCCAGACTGGAGATTCGTAATTGGTATATGATCCATATTGGGTCTATCAAACTTATCAACATAAGCTATGAATGATGATGTATCATCATCATCATTCATAGCTTATGATGATAAGGATACATCATCATTCATAGCTTATGATGATGAGGAGGATACATCATCATTCATAGGTTATGTTGATGATGATGTATCATTTGACACCCTACTTATATAAAGCCACATTTCATCAACAAGTCTGAATTGGTGATTATATCTTGTTCCAGGAACAGTTTGGATATCCTTGAATGTTTCTTCCTGAATTGGCCTGACTGCAACTATTTCTTCTTTTGAAATAAAGAAAAATTTGATACCACTCACATGTTTATCACAAAAATCAACCAAGTTTCTTGGCGTCAAAATTTGATTATCAATTGTCCTTTGAAGACTTGCATGTCATGCCAATCTATTTACTGTTCCATCAATTCCATCATATGGATACTTTCCATGGCAGGTGGCAAAAAAATTCCACTCAGCACTTTCAATGTTAAAATCATTATGGTGGTGGCACAAATTGATTAACCATCGCTGAAGTAGGAAATATGTTTGATTTGCTCAAATATTTTTTTACATATGTGATTGTTAAATAAAGATGCACTGCAATTGTATCATGTCGCAGACCGTCACTTATAATGCAGAAGCTGATGCGCTGGAGTTCTTCAATATCTTTGTAATATACTATGAATGAGTGTAATGTAATTTAAAAATTACTATGTTTCCTAATTCTAGATAGGTATATGGATGGTATATGAAACATCAAATGAGTAGTTTTCTGCGAAAAAATTCAAAATTACTGTTTCCTAGTTCTAGATAGGTACCGTATATGGATGGGTTGGGTATCATATAGTATATTTAGACAATGCCAAATTGGCAGGTTTTTAGTTACAGTAGTTATTAATGTTAGACTGCGTGTGTGACCATAACTTAGTAATTAATGTATGTGGATGGTTTGGGTATCGTATATCATTTTTTTTTTCCTAAGCCAAATTGGTGGATTTTTAGTTACAGGAATTTGACAAGCCCTAGGGTGCTTTGTGGATTTGCATGAGAGCATGTTTGGTTAGTGGGTTGACTGGGACAGTCTCGACACGTCCATGTGGCTTCTTACTGTCTCTATATTTCTAATGTTCTAAAATTTTTTTTTTACTTCAGATACAAAGCTTGATATTAAGAAATGTAGTGATGAGAGGAAAGATTAAAATTTTTTGTAATCAATACTTCTTTAAAATCTTCCATTGGCAATTGTTTTGTATACAGGGTGTCTTTATCAGTGTGCTGCCATTGCCTGAATTCAATGATAGCATCAGGGTCATTGTCCTCCAATATAAGCTTTAAAAAACTTTCCAATCCTTCTTTTCCAGGACATTTCTCAGTGCTGTGGTATACAATCTTTGGACTCCAATTTACAGACTGTCTTGCTCAGGAGGGATTTGTAATCATATGTAATAGGACATGCTGCTAGCATTAGTTTGATATTTTGATGGAATATGCATATGCATACTGAATGTGTTCCGGCAGAACCTACAGGCACACACCATCTTGGCCAAAGTTCGCAAAACTTGGAAAAGCCAACTTCATGTTCATTTCGATCTTGATAGGCAATGAACATTTCCTTCAGATTGCTGAGCAGTAATCGCTTTTGCATCATTACTTTTTCTGTATTGTAATAGAAATATAATCTTTTTGCCCTGGGCATATTCAACTGGCTTTGTCATCTTCATAAAAATATAACACTTTTTGTTTCACATCATCAGAAAGGTTACATCCTAATTTTTTACTAGGTATAGCCATTGCCCAATATTCCTTTTTCTTTTTTAAGTATTTTGGCATTCATGACCATTCTCTTTGATACATCAAACTGTTCCATTATCTTGTGAATGGACCAATTCTCTGGAACTAATGACAATATTTGGATTCGTTCTGTATGGTTTGATACCTTCATTTTTTTGTTGCAATGCTTCAAGCAGCTGCTTATAATCTAAACAATTAATAGTAATAGTAGTGCAGAGGGGTCTCACCCCTGATTTTTATAAAATCACAGGATATGCTTTAAAAAAATAATAATGAATATTGAAAACAAAAATCATCGCTCTTTTTAGGAAAAAAAAGTTTCATCCTCTCATTGTTAAAACTCCCATAGACTTTTCATTTTTGATCCATCAAAGTTAGGTCTCATTCCAGGCCCTCTAGTTCAGGTTATAAGTTTTGTTAGGTATACACAAAGAAAATCTATTTTATCATAACTTGAACTAGGATGACCCTAAAACAAGCATAAGTTTTGTTAGGTATACACAAAGAAAATATTTTATCATAACCTGAACTAGGATGACCCTAAAACAAGCATGAGGCCAACTAATTTTTTTTATAAGAAAGACCATGGGAAAATTTTAAACTTTGAGAGGTTCTAACTTTTTTTCCTAAAAACTTAAATCATTTTTGTTTTTTTTTTAAGCTTCATTATTATTTATTTAGAGTAGCGTCGGGCGGGTGACTTGGACCACCTTAGTCATAACTTGGTCTCCGACTTCCGTAATGCACTTTTTGGAATTTTTTTTTTTTGAAAATCAAGGCCCTATAGTCGGTCATAAGCACACAAAAAAATAATAATGTAATTCTAATAATAATAGTTTTATTAAAGTTTGAATAACGCTCAGTCACCCTGACCATGGAGGGGTGAAGCGGACCACCATTGAGGGGTGACTCGGACCATCTGTTTAAATTCCTCTTTTACGTATAAATTCAATTTTATATTTTAATTTTTACTTAATATAATAATTATTTATCATATTAAAATTGCAATAAGTACAAATTTTAATTTTTAATAAAATAAGAACAAAAATAAGGTGTCCGATTAACCCCTCTCCGCTCAAAAATTTTGACACTTTTTTAAATCGGTTTTTTTTATATTAAAATTTCATTTTTTAAAAAATTTTCACTTAATATAAGTAACTTTTTATTATATTTAAATTAATTATACGTAATAAAAATGTCAATAATAAATAAAATGAGAATAAAATTCGAGTCACCCCTCCATCAATTTTTATGGCGGGTGAATCGGACCAAGTTAGTCCCCATTTTTTTGCCACTAATACTGTTTGATCAAAATTAACTTTGCCAGTTTAAAGCTAATATACTCGAGTGTATCACTGAAAAAATAATTAAAATCCATCCACAATTTTTCATTTTATAACGAAGTTAAAAAAACTCATATTTTTCAAAAGTGAAATTCTATTGAAGGACATTTTGTACCCTAATTTCTAACATTTTTTAAAAATATAAAAACTTTCTAGAATTAAAGATGATCTAAATAAAACTTGTAGTACTACCAAGGATTAAATGAGCGAATTTTTTTTTTTTTTTATTTTATTTAGAGTGGACAAAATCACCCCTCCTAAAGAGGTGTGCAGATCCGCTCACCCCCCACTTGATATATATATATATATATATATATATATATATATATATATATATATATATATATATATATATATATATATATATATATATATATATTTTAATTAAAAAAAAAAAAAAAAAAAAAAATTATAAGAAAATCCAGGAATAGTAGAGCAGAGGGGTGTCAACCCCGATTTTAATGAAAATCACAGGATATACTCAAAAATAATAATGAAGAATAGTGAAAATGAAAATCATCGCTCTCTTGTTACAGCCTCTCAAATTTGTTAAAACTCCCAGACTTTTCATTTTTTATTCAGGCCCTCTAATTAGTTAGGTATACTTAACAAATCTTATCATAACCTGAACTAGGATGGCCCTAAAACATGCACAAGGCCCACTAATTTTTTTTATAAGCCTATGAGAAAATTTTAAACTTTGAGAGGCTGTAACTTTTTTTCCTAAAGACTTAAATCATTTTCATTTTTTTAAGCTTCATTATTTTTTTAGATAATATAGGCCTATATCCTGTGATTTAAAAAAAAAAAATTATAAGAAAATCTTATGGGATTTTTAACAACTTTGAGAGGCTAACTTTTTTTCCTAAAGAGAGTGCTGATTTTCGTTTTCATTATTAATTTTTTTAGAGTAGCTATATCCTGTGATTTTCATAAAAATTGGGGGTGATACCCCTCTGCTCTACTATTACTAAAAATCCTATGGCAACTTTGAGGCTGCAAATTTTTTTCCTAAAGAAAGCAATGATTTTTGTTTTCATTATTATTTTTATAGAGTAGCCTATATCCTGTAATTTTTATAAAAATCGGGAGTAACACCCCTCTACATTACCACAGTATATTACCAGTAGGTCAGATAGATAGGAATATTGTTGGGCAATTTTCTTGTAGCCCTTTTAAAATTGAAAATAAATTCATGTACTTTTTATGACGTTATTGAATAAAGTAATCCAGCAATATTTTAAAAATAAATATTAGTCATTTTCTTTAAAATAAAATTTACCACGATAAATACTAAAAATATAGCTATAGTGTCGGGCGGGGTGACCGGGCCCATTTTTAGGGACGGGGTGATTCGGTCCACTTAAATAAAATAAAAGAATAAAAAAAATTTATTCCCATTTAATAGCCACGCGGTAGTACTACAAGTTTTATTAGATCATCTTAAAATCTAAAAATTTTTTTTCTCTCATTTAATAGCTACGCGGTAGTACTCAAAATGTCCTTCAATAGAATTTCACTTTTGAAAAATGTGAGTTTTTTTTTAACTTCGTTATAAAATAAAAAATTGTGGATGGATTTTAATTATTTTTTCAGTGGATACACTCGAGTATGTTAGCTTTAAACTGGCAAAGTAAATTTTTGATCCAAACAGTATTAGTGGCAAAAAAACGGGGCCTAACTTGGTCCGATTCACCCCGCCGTAAAAATTGATGGAGGGGTGACTCGGACCACCATTGTTTTTCGTATTTTACGTATTATTATTGACATTTTTATTACATAATAAAAAGTTACTTATATTAAGTGAAAATTTTTAAAAATAATGAAATTTTAATAAAAAAAACGAATTCAAAAAAGTGTCAAAATTTTTGAGCGGAGAGGGGTGAATCGGACCACCTTATTTTTATTCTTATTTTATTTATCATTATTGACATTTTTATTACTTATTACGAATTTTAATATGATAAATAATTATTATATTAAGTAAAAATTAAAATATAAAATTGAATTTATACGTAAAAGACGAATTTAAACAGATGGTCCGAGTCACCCCTCAATGGTGGTCCGCTTCACCCCTCCACGGTCAGGCTGACTCAGCGTTATTCAAACTTTAATAAAACTTATTATTAGAATTATTTTTTTGTGCTTATGACCGACTATAGGGCCGTGATTTACAAAAAAAAAATTTCCAAAAAGTGCATTAGGGGAGAGTCGGGAGACCAAGTTATGCCTAAGGTGGTCCGAGTCACCCCGCCCGACGCTATGACTTTAAAAATTAATTTTGCTAAATATAAAGCAATTTAAATATTTTTATTTTTTTTGGCAGGAAATTTTGACGGGAAAGGTACACTGCACACACACACACAAGGTGGTCCAAAAATTATAACATTGGATTGAAGTACTAATAATATATCTGTAATAGTAGTGCAGAGAGGTATCAACCCCGATTTTTATAAAAATCACAGGATATACTCTAAAAAAAAATAATAATGAATAATGAAAAATAAAATCGTCGCTCTTTAAGAAAAAAAGTTACAGCCTCTCAAAGTTATTAAAAATCCTTTAGGAATTTCTTATAAATTAAAAAAATAATTACAGGATATACTCTACAAAAATAATAACGAAGCAAAATAAATGAAAATTATTTAAGTCTTTAGGAAAACAAGTTAGAGCTTCTCAAAGTACAATATTTTCCCATTAGCTTTCTTATAAAAAAAATTAGTAGGCCTCATGCTCATTTTAGGGTCATCCTAGTTCAGGTTATGATAAGATTTGTTATTTCTACATAGATTTTCTCTGTGTATACCTAACAAAACTTATTATAACCTGAACTAGAGGGCCTGAAATGAGACCTAACCTAGATCGATCAAAAATGAATGAGTTTTAACAACTTTGAGAGGCTGTAACTTTTTTCCTAAAGAGAGCGACAAATGAGACCTAACCTAGACGGATCAAAAATGAAAGTCTATGGGAGTTTTAACAACTTTGAGAGGCTGTAACTTTTTTCCTAAAGAGAGCGACGATTTTCATTTTCACTTCTTCATTTTTTTTTAGAATATATCATGATTTTTATAAAAATCGGGGGTGACACCCCTCTGCACTACTATTACCAATATCTCTACTATGGCACTACTATTACCTTTTTTTCTTTTAACTACAGACTTTCTGTATACTATGTAAGCTATTGACAATCCCTAGAGTGCTTTGTGGATTTGCATAAGCATGCTTTAGATTTTCTGTATACTAAGTTACCAACAAGCCCTAGGATACTTTGTACATTTGCATGAACATGCTGTTTGGTGATTGGTTCTATTGACTTGGCTGGCCCATATGGCTTCTTGCGGTGTTTTTATTTCTGATATTCTAACTCCACAATTACCAAAATTGGCGTTGGCATGTTTCTGCCTGACTAGTATTTTTTTCGTCTTTTTTATGGAATAAATCTGCTACCATGCTCTTCGTCTGGAGGTGTTTAATTCATTCAGGCTACATTTATTTTGTCATTATACTATCAATAGAATAAAAATAAAACATGGCTATAAAAATACCACGAGTTTTCCCTAACACAGCCTGAGAACCTCGATTTTCACAGTTCTAACCATCAAAGTCTAACCTATAAAAAAGTTGTTTAAAAATAATAATAAAAAAAAGACGGTAGGAAAAATGTAACTTTTTCAAATTCAATTTCTGTTATATATTCCAAATAAAATAGTACTCTAAACGTACCTTATATCCCACATAATATTCGAACTTATAAAAATAAATAAAACGGCATTACTACACTATAGGGATACTTAAAAAGACTATCGATTATCGAAAATAGAGACGATATTTTTTCACGATTATCGTCGATAGATCGATAATATCGTTTCAACACGATAACATAGTAATATATATACATAATATATATACTGTGACGATAACATGGTAAAAAAATTTAAATATAATTAAAATTATAGCACTTCAATCCAGTGTTATAATTTTTGGACCATGTTGTGATCTTGTGTATGTGTTTTCATTAGAACATTACAAATTTAAAGATAGTAGGAAGCTATACAGGGGCCTATCGAGACTGTCCCAGTCAAGAAAATATAACCAATCACCAAACATGCTTAAGCAAATCCACAAAGCACTCTAGGGCTTGTCAAAAACTTACATGGTATACACAAAGTCTAAAACATACTCATGCAAATCTACAAAGCACCCTAGGACTTGACAATAACTTACATAGTATACACAAACTTTACAACTAAAGTAAAAATAACTATAGCTAAAGTAAATGCTAACCACACTACAAGCTTTCATAACTTTATAGTAATAACATGCAGTTTAACCTTAATAACTACTATAACTAAAAATCTCCCAATATAGTATAGTCAAAATATACTATATGATACCCAAACCATCCATTTACCTATCCAATCCTTTCTTAAATGATGTAATCGAGTCGCACTCAGCAACCTCCTGTTATTAACCATTTCAAACATTAATAGCCCTATTACTGAATGAATGCTTTCTTATATCAAGATGGAATGCTTTCTTCTTAATTTTCTTACTATGCTCCCCTGGTCTCCAATATGTGCTCTACTATGAAGAATTTATAGGTTTCCGTTTTATCAATAGATGTAAATATGTTGTAGACTCGTATCACGTCCTCTCTGAGAAATCGCCTTCTACACAAAACATTCCTAGCTCCTTCAGCTTCGCCTCATAGCTCTTAGCCTCAAACCCAGAAAGCATCCTTGTTGCTCTACGTTGCACTCTCTCTAGCACATTCAAGTCTTCCCTTAAATAAGGGCTCAAATCATAATAATACTCTAATACTGGTCTAACATAGCTATTATACAATTTACTTACAACTTCCATGCTCTTGTAAATGACGTTGTGATTTATTATACCTAGCATCTTATTAGTTTTATTCCTTGCTTCCAAACACTGATTAGCTACTTCCAAATTACTGCTTATAATCCCACATAAATCTTTTTCTTGGTCCACAGTTTCAATTAGCCAATCCTCATTCATATCATAGTTAAAACTTTTAATTCAGTAATCTATGTAACAACTTTTAACTATTAGTATTTGTTAAGCTTATCTGCATACCCAAATTATCAAGATCATTTTGAATTCCTAACTGAGGTAGCCACTTTGGTATCATCTGCCAACTTAGAAGCCTTACATTTAACTCCCTGGTCTAAATCATTTATATATATATAAATATAATATATATATATATATATATATATATATATATATATATATATATATATATATATATATATATATATATATATATATATATATATATATATATATATATATATATATATATATAAGGAACAATAGTGTCCACAGCACTGAGCCTTGTGGGACACCACTCTTCACTATTTTCCATGATGGCTTATTGCCATTTAGTTGTATATATACACTGTTTTCTATTCCACAACCACTCTTTTAAGGTCAGGCTCGAATTTTGGAGTCAGTAGCACCCCATTTTAGTAGCCCCTACCTCAAAATGACCATAAAAATCTTAATTTTCAGACAATTTTGAACAGAAAAAAACAAACTGGAGCGTTTTCTGGTGTTTTTCTGTGTCTGTAGTAGTTTTTTCTGAATTTTCATTTTTGAAAACCTAGATTTTTTGCATTTTTGGCATCAACTCCTACAATTTTTTTTCGAAATAACTTCAAACTTGAAATATACATAGATCGGTCAATTACCTGGAAAATGCATGAAACAGTTTTTTTCTTTTTATGATTTTTTTTTTAAATTTGTGCTCAGCAATGTCGAAATTCAAAACCTACTTTTTTTGGTTTTTAAAATGAAAAATTGCGATTTTTTTTTTTTTTTTTTTGCTCACGCGATCAGGATGAAATTTCCAGAGTTTATGTAATCGAGGGAGATACACATTTTTTATTTAGATAATTTCTTTGTATATGTAGTAGTTTTGGATTCTTGGAATAAAAAAAAAAAAAAAAATTGGAAATTTAAAAAAAAAAAATTCCTTTGAGCATACAAAAAACTATCTAAGCAAAAAATATGTATCTCGCCCGACTTTCCTCAAATTTCAAATTTCATAGTTTAATATGACCACTTAAATAAATATATATATATACATATATATATATACATATTATTATATTATTATTATTATTATTATATTATATATATATATATATATATATATTATATACATATTATATTATATTATTATTATTACATATATTGATATATATATATATTATTACATATATTATTATTATTATTATATATATTATATATATATATTATTATTATTATTATTACATTATATATTACATATTATTATTATTATTATATTATATATTATTATATTATTATTATTATTATATATTATTATTATTATATTAACTTTATTGTAATTATCAATATATATATATTATTATATTATTGTTATATTATTTATTCTAGTTATATTATTGTTATTATTATTGCAAATATGTTGCTATTATAGATATATTATTATTATTATTATTATTATTATATATATATTATTATTATTATTATAACAATATATATATATACCCATATGTTCTAATTTTGTTCTTCTACAAAAATTATCATATTATATTATATATATATATATATATATATATATATGTGTGTGTGTGTGTGTGTGTGTGTGTGTGTGGTGTGTGTGTGTGTGTGTGTGTGTGTGTGTGTGTGTGTGTGTGTGTGTGTGTGTGTGTGTGTGTGTGTGTGTGTGTGTGTGTGTGTGTGTTAGCACGATTATCATTTTCACTTTGATATTTTGCAAGATATCAATTATCGATATATCGATATTTTTTACTATTAAACATCCCTAAGCATTAGGCTAATCTGGCGAAAAGCATGGTTTGGTTATGTCCCTTTATTTACTTTTGTTCGAGAGCGGGTCGTCACTCCAAGCCATAGTATAGATATGTTTTCATATAGTAGGTCAGATAGATAGGGAAATTGACTGTCAAATGGAGGATATGTCCTTTCAGATTTTAAAATAAATTAAAAATTTGAACGAACGTATTTGTGAGAATGACACTCCTTGATTTTCTTAAATCGAATGTAAGCAACTTTGTGATTGGTTAAATAACAAACAAATATCTCATCTCGTTTATAATTGACCGCCTCCACTTTATAGAGCTTTAGAAAAAGTAATCGAGCAAATTTTGCAAATAATATTATGTATCGTCCTTCAAAAAGTTTTACCACGATAGATACTAAAACTATATGAGATTATGAAATAAACTTTTGTTATATATAGAGCCATATTATATTTGTTTTACTTTTTTTCTGCTAATTATTCGAGTCAAATGGTAAACGAGAAAGACCGACAATTATAACATATGATTGAATTACTATATATATATATATATATATATATATATATACATATATATATATATATATATACATATATTACATATAACTTATATATATATAAATATATATATATATATATATATATATATATATATATATATATATATATATATATATATATATATATATATATATATATATATATATATATATATATATATATATATATATATATATATATATATATATATATATATATATATATATATATATATATATATATATATATATATATATATATATATATAGATATATATATATATATATATATATATATATATATATATATATATATATATATATATACTCTATGATCAAAGCAGACAAAATATTGCTCATCAGTCAGGTCATCACTATTCATAATATGAATTTGAAATTGACGGCTATTACAAAAACTATATTACAAATTGTATAATGTATATTATGTACTTTATACAATATATTTATTTTATTTTTAATTTTTTATTATTATTTTATTTTTTTAATAATTTGGCCACTGAAAATTGGTGATTGGAAATAATACTTTGTTTAATATAAAATTAATGAAAAGGGAAGTATTTTTTTATTTAATTTATAAAACAATATTAATAAAAACTAAAATTCATAAAAAATAAGTAATAAAACAAAAAAAAAAAAAAAAAAAAAAACATATCTTTGATTCTCACTTCACTTTCTTTTTGTTTACATATAAATGAGGGACTCACCCCCAAAAATCTTATCATGCCGAGCTTGCGAAAAATGATGCAAGCCATGACTAATAATTAAGGGCTAATAATTTGGGCATTTAATAAAATAAAAAATTATTATTAAAGATCATCAACAGTAGTGGCTATTGTTGAATAAAAATAACAAAAATACTAATACAAATATATTTTTTTCTTATTTATGTGGAAAAATCTAAATAAGAAATTGGCCTAGGACTTTACTTCATGTCCTATCTAGAAGGCCAAATAATACAATACAAAAGGTCAGCTTAGAAGAGGATCTGGTTTACCAAATAGCAAACAGATGGTACAACTTAGTTTCCTGCTTGGAAACTCTTCAATAAAGGTGAGAAACATTATATAAAATTGGATTTGGTTGCTGCCAAATTCATTTTTGTTTCCCCTCATTTATTAGTAAATGAATAAGAGAGTGATAGGGAACCCATCTATTAAAATATAAAATTAGTTGCTTCCTTTATTAGATAAATTGAATGAACATAAATTGAGTTTCATTTTTTACTTGTTTGAGAATAATAATAATAATAATAATAATAATAATAATAATAATAATAATAATAATAATAATAATAATAATAATAATAATAATAATAATAATAATAATAATAATAATAATAATAAAGTAAGTTAACATTCGTTGAGATCACCTTGGATTGGCCAATCTGAGATATCAATTTATTTATTTTGGGATAGGCCATTTAGATTTGATGGTAACTTCATTTAAGTGAGTTTGATCCCAACTTTTTGAAAATGACAAGCATGGGCTGTTAAAAGGAGAAACACAATGTTCAAGGTCATTGCTGACGTAAGGGGGATAAATAATGAGGCTGCAATCCCGGGTCAAGTAAAGGGACCCGGAAATTGCAATATTAACCAGGGTTGTGGAGTCGGTTCAAAATTTTCCGACTCCGACTCCGACTCCGACTCCGACCACTTGAAAACTGCCAACTCCGACTCCGACTCCACCCTTTTGAAAATTATCGACTCTGACTCCGACTCCGACTCCGACTCCGACCCCGACTCCGACTCCGACCTGACCCGACTCCTACTTCACCTCTGTAAATTATATATATATATATATATATATATATATATATATATATATATATATATATATATATATATATATATATATAGTATATATATATATATATATATATATATATATATATATATATATATATATATATATATATTATATATATATTATTATTATTATTATTATTATATATTATTATTATTATATATATATATTATTATTATTATACATATATTATTATTATTATTATTATTACATATTATTATGATATATATATATACATATATATATACATATATATATATACTAGTATATTCGTGTATCGTACCTTGAGTATAAGCAAAACAGAATATTATATATATTATTACATATTATTATTATTATTATTATTATTATATATATAGATATATATTATTATTATTATATATATTATTATTATTATTATATTAATTTATTATATATATTTTTATTTTTATAAATTTTTATAATTTTAAAAATAAAAAAATAATTATTATTATTATATATATTATATATTATTATATTATTATTATTTTTATTATTATATTATTTTATATATATATATATATTATTAATATATATATTTATATATTTATATTATATTATTATTATTATGATATATTATTATTATTATTACAATAATTATATATATATTATTATATTATATATATATATATATATATATATATATATATATATATATATATATATATATATATATATATATATATATATATATATATATATATATTACTTACATTTAGCGACAATGTAAGAGAATGAATGGTTCCACATATTCTAACATTTGAATTTCAGTGGGCCTCACAACACTCGAAAAAGAATTTAATTTTTAATGAAACTTAAATCGAAACGATTCCAATATCCCAGTATTTATAAAACTAACAGCTCAATTTTATTACAAACACACAAAATTTGTTATAAATTAATATAATAAATAATATGAAAATCGTATTATTAATAACTAAATTCCCCACAAAATCACTCACATTATTAGTATACATAAAACGGAACTACTGCTGGTCTGCAGAGGCATGGTACAATCCGCCGAGGAAGAGTCGTGCGTGACTCAACGCGTTTTCTTAAGACTCTGTTTTTGAGTCAATATTTTTAACTGCAATTACGAATTAAATAATTAAATAAGAGATGATCAAGTTAGCATAAAATTATTAATTAGTTAATTATTATAATTATGTTATTAATAATATTATTATTATTTCTTGCTAATGCAATTTAAATGGGGATTATTTAAAAAAAATGACTGCTACCGACTCGTTAGGCACAACCACAGTTGCCTAGCCTCAGAGAATAAGGAACCATTTTTTTGACTCTGAGAAGCAACAATTTTCTTCAACGATCGCAAATACTTAATAAAAAGTAATGAGGAAATGTTGGATGACGGCATTCTAAAGCTAGCCTTCGAACGAAATTCATATATGGTTGTATATATATATATATATATATATATATATATATATATATATATATATATATATATATATATATATATATATACTGTATATATATATATATATATGCTGACTTTTTAATATTTTTTGGGCTCACTAAGGCAAGTAGGCGTTGCCTACTCTGCCTACCCCCAAAAGCCGCCACTGATATATATATATATATATATATATATATATATATATATTATATATATATATATATGTATATAAATCGAAGTAAATACGACCTCAGTTATATTCAAGTGGTCAGGCCCTTGAGTAGGCATACATATATATATATATATATATATATATATATATATATATATATATATATATATATATATTATTTTTATTATATATATATATATATTATTATATATTAACGATATATGTATATATATATATATATATTATATATATATATATATTTTTAATATATATATATATATATATATATATATATATATATATATATATATATATATATATATATATATATATATATATATATATATATACAGAGCAATATCAGTTTTTATTTATTTTTTTGGGATTTTTTTAAAATGACCTGCTTGTTTAGAGCTCTATCAATAGGTACAGAGCTTGCCTCATTCCTTCAAGATAACGAAATTATTTGACCTGAAGTAAGAGCTGCCACTGACCACCATATTAAAAAAGGAACTGAGCTGAAATTTACTGTAGGTTATTGATATGAGCCTTCTTTGAATGAAATTATATATAAATATATATATATATGTTTATTTTAAATTTATCTATCTTTAAAAATATATATATATATATATATATATATATATATATATATATATATATATATATATATATATGCTGACTTTTTAATATTTTTTGGGTTCACTAAGGCAAGTAACCAATTTGGCTTAGTCAAAAATAATGATATATATATATATATATATATATATATATATATATATATATATATATATATATATATATATATATATATATATATATATATATATATATATATATATATATATATATATATATATATATATATAGGTATATAGGGTAAACTTACAAGTTGGTATTTTACATAAGCACCCTATATAATCTGTTGGTAATTTAGAAATATATATTTGAGTTGATGTTTTTATTCAACATAAGTAAATATAATGAAAGTAAAAGAGTAACAAAAGTCCTTTGTTGAGATACTCTCGTAGGCGAATTGATAGTCACAGCCTTTTCCAGGTTTCCCACAATTGCCTCTGACTCTTCGTTAGCACTGAATTTCAAGCCTGTAGCCCTTCCTTCAAATTTATCTTTCTTGCCGGGAGAATTTCTGGAGAGAGTATCTTTAGTGAATTTGTTTCTTGTGATTCTTATTGTTAATTTAATCTGACTGACTGTATCTGACTGAAGAGTATCTCAAACGGACGGGTTTATATATTATTTCATTTTGACTTATGCTAAAATTTTGCTCGCGCAAATCTTAGCATAAGTACGAACATAAATTAAAATTTTTACAAAGTTATAATGGAGTGCCACAATCTAATACTATAGTCAAAGCAAACTGAAAATTTCCATTCATAAATGCCTTACACATGACGTCATAATGCGGAATTTTTTTGAACTAAATTTAGTAAACAAAAGCCTTTATTAGGACCCTATTTTGAAAGCTCCTTCGGTGTTTTTTTTTCGAATTCTTTTGTTAATTTGATATAAAATATAATAATTGTGCAATAATTTTGTTTGCCCAATCTAAAGTTATTAATTTTTATTAATAATTTAATACTATTATATTTTTTCGAGCTTAAAAAAGCTTCAGAATTGGGTCAGATGACGCAGCTTGTCCTATCAATGGCGAAAATATATTGAATCATCATCAAATTCAAACTTATTTTTTGTTTAAATATGTTAAAACTGTGATTTTTATGTTATCAACATATAATTTTTTTTTAATTTATTAAAGTTTCAAAAATATCGGCAAATTTGGTGACAATTTTCTCATGCCTAGACTTGATTCTCATAAAAACGGACCCATTAGGCCTATTGAGCAGGGAATTTAGTAATTTTTTATTGTAAGAAAATAACATTTAATATGTTGCCTGTTGTTATCAATCATAAAATTTTATTAAATTCCCTGCCAAGCCACGATTTTAAAGTCAACAATTAAAGACAATAATTTTGAGTTACAATCTAAAAAACATTTTACCTGAGGAATTTATCAAAACAACTCTCTAAATTTTGTAAAAAATTGAATTAATTTATTTTGACTTCATTTAACATAAGGGATTGCTATAAAATTGCCTATAAAATTTTTTTATTTTTTTTAAAAGTATTTTTTTTAAAAATAAATTTTGAGATTTTTTAATTTTTTTTAGGTTTTTTTTTTTTTTTTTTTTTTTTTTTTTTTTTTTTTTTTTTACGATATCGTTTTTTTGGCACAGATCATTTCAAACATTTCCTATTATATAATTGATATTTTCGTCCATAAACAAATGTTACAAATATGTAATTGGGAGGCCTATTATTTTATATTTATCTTTTTTAAAAGCAACGTTTTCTCAATGAAAATAAAAAATACATTATTTCTTAACGAAATATAAAAATAAATAAATAAAAATAACTCATTTTTATAACGTTGTATATATATATATATATATATATATATATATATATATATATATATATATATATATATATATATATATATATATATATATATATATATATATATATATATTTATATATATATATATATAATATATAGGTTAGATTGATGTTCCAATGTACGTTTTCTTTCGCACACGAATGTTCGTTCGTTCGTTGGTTTCTACTATACGCTTACTACAAGTAAGGCGGTTTTTTTGACATTGCGTTGACTATGTTATTAGACTGTGGGAGTGCTACATTACTTCCTGCGCTAAACACGGAGTGAGAAAGTATGTTATAATAATTATACAAGATATAAAAATTAACCTTCATTCAAATGTATACATATTTGTGGGCATTTAACAATGCACACAAACATATAAAACATTTCAATGAGGTAAAAATAATAACTAAAATACATAAAGTTAAAGTACTTTCAAATGCTAGCATATCTAATTATGTCCAAAGACATAAGTAGACATACAAACATTTGAAGGCAAATATAGTATACATGAAATATAAAGAATATT
>JABUQX010045192.1:7500-12500 GCA_015478945.1 Trachelipus rathkii | reverse complement strand
GCCTGCGTACGCATATAGACTTCCGTATTACAAATCAACATCATTAATTCACTTTATCAATTCAAAATGTTACCCCTTGCTGCACCTACAATACACTAATACTCTCCCTCTCTCATTCTCTTCCACACCAGTACCCAACTATCACACCTTATTTTTTCACATCACACCACTCATATTCACCTTCATACTTTTTATCTATTTCTTTTTATTGTGTGTTTTTTACATGTTCTCACTAACAGTGAAACAGAGCATAATAATCACAAGAGAGATTATTCCCATATATTCGTAATATTATATCTATTCTCGCTGCCATGCTATCTCGTCTACGTCCTTCTTTCTAGACTCACATTACAACACTTTTTATTTCTTCTCTCACATGTCCATAGTAGATTAGTTTATATCTGATTTTTTACTATCTATTTTTTTTTTTTTAGCCCAGGAATATTCTCTCACGAACGGTCGTTTACGTAGCGAATTTTGACACCATCTCACGGAGATTGCCACACAATGGGGTATTTCCTTTCTTTCCTGTTAACTAATTATCTAACTTTGCAAGGATTTATTCCGTAGGACAACTGATGGATTATAGTTTGTTGGTCAGCTTCTTAAAACCATAGAGTGCTCACCTAGCCAACCCAACATTAACTTCTACACGCCCCTTAGTTCGTAACTTATTACTACGAATCACGCATGAATCATTAAACACGATAATGGGAGTATATCTATCATTTCTTACCCCGCACCTACATGGAGGATATTGAGAGTAGATAATGGAGATAGCCTATTAGTATTAGGTATGATGTTTATACTTAAGATATAAGTTATATAGTTTAGGTGCTTAGTACTTAATCAATGTGTTAATATGTATAATAGTAGGAATAAATGCGTGGTTAGTTAATATGTTGCCTGGTAAGGATAAGTATTATAGTGTGAAAGAATTTATATTATGATACGCAATAATAAGAGATAAGGTGAGCCGCTCACTTAACCTATTAATAATAATATAATGGGCTAAAGTATATTAATATATCATATATTATATATATAATTATATAATTAATTATATATAATATATTAATATATATATACAGTTGGCTAGTCGTGTAATAAACTCTTAGGTATATATATAATTTTTATAAAACCTCTTTTTATTTAAATATAGTATATATAATATAATATATATATTAATATAATATATATTATATATATACTATATATATACTATATATATATTATTAATATATATATAAATATTATAATATATATAATTATTATTAATTAATAATTAATTCATAATTATACTAACTATAAATACTTATATATATATATTAATTAATTAATTATTAATCTAATATATATATACTGTAATTATATACTATATATATATATAATATATATATATATACTATATATAGTATCATCTATATATATATATATATCAACTATTAATATATTATAATATATATTAATATATATATATTCAAAGGACGTACTCACTACATTCGTGCGGTACTTAACACGAGTTATTATTTCTAGATAAACCAAAAACGATCTTCTTTTAAATATGTCGAAGTATTTTTTTAAAATCACGGTAGTTTCATGGAAGAAATATATATAATCCAATTAATCTGGGGGACAGGAAAAAGGAGAAATATAATCCAATTAATCTGGTATGGGGAAGCAAGGAAAAAGTGATGACACAGCATAAAAGAATTTCCTGTTCAGCCTCCATTTAAAAACGAAATTTAATAAATTGAATAACTTGTCAGTATTGTTCCGAATAAATTCTATAATGATTAAAAATTTCCTTTGTTTTTACATAGATTTTTTAATAGAGTACGCAATTTTTATTTAAAATAAATACCTGTTAGAATAATCATTGCAATATTTGAATCTTTTTCTACTTTTTTTTTTTTAAATATCTGTCAGAATCATCATCATTAGCTGCCCCCTTTTTTTTCACCAGAATTGGTGGTGGGGTGCGTAAACATGCACCAGATTACGACTATTGTGAAAAAAGTATTGACAGTTGCGCGAAGTGTAAACGTATATTTATACCTATTGAGTTTGTAGTTAAAATATTACCTCCCAACTGACACGGAATAAATGCCTTCATAGTTAAAATGAAGATAATATTTACGTGAAAATAAATATTATACAATAATAACAAAATATTAAACATTCAGTTTTCATAAAGATTTCAACGCTGTAATTATATGAGCTTAAAACCAAGATTGAACCGGTTATATTTCTTTATATTATTGTTTAAGTTAATATATATATTTTGTTTTCTATATTAATAGTAAATAATTAATAAAATTGGTCTTTTTTCAGGGCTGCAATATAGGAGCCCCAATTTTATATATATATTAATTACTAATTGTAATATATTTGAAAATATAATATAATATCGATAACTCACTAAATAAAATTTAGCTGTTGTGACAAATAAGCATATATTTTCTTATTTTTCATTATGATTACATTATTGTATTTTTATATTTTATTATATTAAATTGTTTTAAAAAAAAATTATCTTTTACACTTACTTTCAGGTTATGAAAATTTATTTTATTTAATTATCCTAATCAATCAATTCCTATTGCCTTAGCATTTTTTAAACTTGGAGGTGGACCCCAGCTCACTCGGAAGCAATTATAAAGATGACGTGAAGACCGTCACACTGATGTTATATATTAAGTAAATAATTATAATTATAATTTATATAATATATAATATATTATTAGATATATTAATATATAGTATATATTATATATATATATTAATATATATATATATATACTATACTATTAATAATATAATAATATAATAATACAAGTATAATATATAATATATATTAGTATAAATATATATATGTATATATATATATATATCATTATATATATATAAATACTCTATATATAATAATTAATTAATACATATAACATATTATATATACTAAATTAACTAATATATAATAATATATTATATATCATAATAAGAATCAATAATACTATATTAATATATAATTAATATATATATCTAATATAATATTAATTATAAATATATATATTAATATTTAATCTAATATAGTATAGCAATTATACATATATATATATATATTAATAATATATAGGTTATAATCGGTCAGCGTTATTACTCATTATAGTCTCGTACATATATGATAACATTAAAATAACTATTAATAGCATATCAGTAAAACTGAGAATACTATATTTTGGAATTCAGACGTAAAGGTTAGAGACTGAATAAACACTTTATAATAAATAAAAATAAACGATATTTTTTAAAAAAAAAATAATGTTAATAAAATGTAGAAGAGTAAAATTTATTAAATCATTATTTATAATTAAAACGTTAACCTTTTTGAGGTAATGTCCTCATTATCAAACATAATATTAGTAATAGTGTATCTGGCTGTCTTAAAATACCTATTTATAAGAACTCACCGTGTCTCGAGTTGTTTGTTTGTACTGCACGGACGCACCCATACACAGATGCAGGAGTCGGGGTCTACTTACGGCCTTCCGGGGAACTTACGGGTGAGTGAGTTTATAAAGATTATTTCCTCCACCCCCCTATCCACGGGAGGGTCATCTACGGAATACCCCCGCTTCTTTAGGTATTTGTAGGTGTCGCTAGGTATAGTGATTCTCTCACCACCCTCCCCTTACTGGTAGGTGATATGGAAAATAGCAATCCCGTCACTCCTATGATTCCCTCACGTTCGCTCTCGAGAGCCCCTTAGTGTTGACCGTATATATATATATATATAAATATATATATATATATTATATATTATAATATATAATATAATAATATACTATAATATAAAACTATTATAATATTATATATTATTATATATTATAATATAAGTTTAATATATAAATATATTAATATTATATATATATATAACTTATAAATATATATACATATATACTATAATAATATTATTTAATATATTATAATATTATATAAATGATTATATATTTAATTTTAGTTAGTCACGTAGATAAGATGACTCATTTTGCTGAATTCACGGATCACCCTGATTTATCAAATTAATAACACCGTTTATAATGAACTGTTTTTCTAGAGATTGTGACATGAACTTTTTGATAGGAATTTATCATTTCATAACGAATAAACTATAATTTAATATGTTAATTTTTAATTACCTAATATTATTACAAATTAATTTACTATACGTTCTATAGTAGGCTTAACTATATTTACGCTGTATTCCTAAAATGTTTTCTACTATTTATATCTATTAGTATGTACTTAATAGTTTATTAATAGATTACAATTAAGACGGTCAATTTGGATATACGCATGCTCACCTTTAGGCAAATAATTACAATATATAACTAATATACCTTATCAATATTAAGCTACATTAATATTAAATACTATAAATATACCTACTATAATATATATATATATATTATAGATATACTAGTTAATATATATATGGAATTATTCACTAAATATATAATATATATAAATTATATATTATAATATAGTATATATATATATATTAACTACTCTTTATATTATTATATATTATAATATTATTTAATTAATATACTACTATAATATAATAATATTATATAATTAATATATATACTTAAGGTACAAATGATTAATTAGCTTAATATTTAGAACCTATATTTGATCTTAATAAGTTAATAAAATTTTTAATTTTTAACTTATTATTATAAGATGGAAATATCTTTATTTAAATAGTAATTTTAATAAATATATATTAATAGTGAGACTAATAATACTTATTATGTAAAATATTAATTCTCGAAAACATTAATTAAACCTTTATTGAATAAGGTATTTGCTTTTACGCTGCTAGGAGAGGTAAATTATTTTAACTTAGATAACTAATTTATACGAAATGTTCAACTAAAAAACAATTTTTATTAGTATCTTACATGTGTTAGAGGTGTTCAAACTGTCTTAAGACT
>JABUQX010045192.1:0-2500 GCA_015478945.1 Trachelipus rathkii | reverse complement strand
ATATAATATATATATATATATATATAATATATATATATATATATATAATTTGCTGTATTATAAAATACCTAGAAATTAATTGTATCAACCACACAAGCACACACGCACACACACACACACACACACAACACACAGAACAATAATATTATATATATATTATATATATAATATATTATATATATCATATATAATTATATATATAATATACTATATAATATATTATATATCATATATATATATATATAGTATATATCAAAGATCAGAGCCGACATGTCTTTGGAATTTCCTAAGACCGTTCATATTTAATATATACATTATGCTTTCTTATGTATTTTGTTAAAAGTTAATTTTTTTAACTTAAGTTTTTAGTGTTTCTATTTTTTATTTTTTTATTGTTCTTATCAAATTTTTTTGACAGGTATGGCCTCATCCCCCCCCCCTCAAATTTTCAATTTTTTTGTAATTTTTTTTATATTTTTTAATTTTTTATTTTTCTAACTTTTTTTTTTATAAGTTCATTTTACATTTATTCTTTATGTTTTTACTTTTTTGCTTTCAACTGTTAAATTTGCTTTTTTTATTACTTTCAATAAGCTCTTCTTCTCCCTTTCAAAATTTTCTCTCTAAAGCTGAGATAGCTTAAACAATTTGCATCTACTTTCCATACCTTAAAGCAGTAAATCAGTAAATCAGTAAACAAACTGCCCCTCTATACCTCATACCCTTCCTGTATCTATTGAGTCTTATTGATCTCTTAGATCTATTGCATACAAGTAATTTTGGTATAACATAACACAAAAACTTTTATTATTTTGTTTTGTTTTCTTTAAACATTATGTTTATACTATAAAAAATTATTTATTTTGTTTTATTTGCTTTTTGAATATTTTGTTTTTACTAAAAAATTTATTCTTTTTTATGTTTAATAACTTAAAAAAATTTGCATATTTACATAACTTAAAGCAGTAAATCAGTAAAGATCAGTAAATCAAACTGCCCTATATACCCTCACCATCCACATGTGATCTATTGATCTATTGATCTATTGATTCAAAGTCAATATTTTGTATAACATAACACAAAAAAACTTTTATTTATTTGTTTTGTTCTTTAAAGCATTATGTTTTACTATAAAATTTAGTTATTTTGTTTTATTTTTCTTTAAATATTTTGTTATTTATTAAAAAAATTTATTCTTTTTTGTTTATAATTTGATCAAAATTTACATTTTTACATACTTAAAGCAGTAAATCAAGTAAATCAGTAATCAAAATGCCCTCTATACCCTTCATTACCCCTTCTGTGAATCTATTGATACTCATTGATCTAATTGATCTGATTGTTCAAGTCAGTATTTTGGTATAACATAACACAACAACTTTTATTTATTTTGTTGTTGTTCTTTAAAACATTAATGTTATTTACTATAAAAATTATTTATTTTGTTTTATTTTCTTTAAATATTTTGTTTTTACTAAAAAAATTTATTCTTTTCTATGGTTATAACTTAAAAAAAATTTGCATATTTACATACGTTTAAAGCAGTAAAATCAGTAATTCAAACCACCCTCCCCTCCATACCCTCATACCGTTCTGTGATCTATTGATCTATTTTGGGGGGGGATTTTTTTGTCTATGAATTTTTTCTTTATTGATATCAAGTCATATTTGTATACATAACACAAAAACTTTAATTTTTTGTTTTGTTTCTTTAAACATCTATGTTTTTACTATAAAAACTTTATTTATTTTGTTTATTCTTTCTTTTAATATTTTGTTTTTACTAAAAAATTATTCTTTTTATGTTTAATAACTTAAAAAAAATTTCCATATTTACATACCTTAAAGCCAGTAAATCAGTAAATCAGTAAATCAGAATGCCCACCATACCTCATACCCTTTCTGTGATTCTATTGATCTTGATGATCCTTGATCTATTGATCTATTGATTCAAGTCATTATTTTGTATAACATAACACAAAAAGCTTTATTTATTTGTTTTGTTTCTTTAACATTATGTTTACTAAAAATTTATTTATTATGTTTTATTTTCTTTAAATACTTTTGTTTTTACTAAAAAATTTATTTCTTTTTATGTTTATAAGTAAGAAAAATTTGCTTTACATACCTAAAGCAGGTTAAATCGTAAATCAGTAATTCAAACTGCCCTCCATACCCTCATACCCTTCTGTGATCTATTGGCATCTATGATTCTATTGATCTAATTGATTCATTCATTATTTTACTATAACATAACACGAAAAACTTTTATCTTATTTGTTTGTTTTCTTTTAAACATTATGTTTTTTACTATAAAAATTTATTTTTATGTTTAATTTGTTTTAAATATTTTGTTTTACTCTAAAATTTATTCTGTTTTATGTTTATAACTATTTTAAAAATTTTGCATATTTACATATCTTAAAGCAGTAAATCAGTAAATCAGTAAATCAAACTGCCTCCATCCCTCATACCTTCTGTGAGCTATATCTCTCCTTTA
>JABUQX010045191.1:0-10154 GCA_015478945.1 Trachelipus rathkii | reverse complement strand
TATAATTATTATTATTATTAGGCTTCCCCGGGCACGCCTATATTGACTTGATTTAAAAATATCTCATTACCAGATCTCACGTTTGGATCTGTGGACTAAAGGTCATAAATTTGCTCTAGAGGTAAGCGGTCGTATTGTATCTGGGTTTATATATTTTGATTTATGACCAAAGTGGAATTCGAACATATAAAGACGGTAAGGGTTGAGCCAATTAGGGCTGCTTGGGAAGGGAGCAGGAGTGATGGTGGAAAGTCGTGACCTCGTGTGTGTGTGTGGGGGTGGGGGGGGGTGTGTGTGTGTGCTCAAGTTAGGACACGGTAGCAAGGTCTGAAATGGTATCAAGGTCAGGATATCAAAGTCAGAAATATCAAGGTCAAGACATCAAAAAGCTACAAGGCCAAAAATTAGCGTGGGCCAAAATTGACCCATGGAAGACCATAGGGGGGTAAAAAATAGGAGGCAATACGTACGACGGAGGCTTCGCCTCCGTCTGGCTAGTCCCTTCTTCGAAGGGGCGTAAAAAAAAAACAAGGCCAAAAAAGGTCAAGGCCCAAAAAGGTCAAGGCCAGGTAAAAATTGGGGCCAAAAAATTCAGGCTGCCCAAAAAGGTCAAGGTCGGTCAAGGTCAAGGTCGGTCAAGGGCAGTCAAGGACACGTCCAATATAGCGCTCCTACTACTTATGTTTTTTTTCTCGATTTCCTTTTAACTTAGATTTTTAACGTTTCTCCAACTTGGTCTCTAGCGTAAAATTTACCTTTTTTTTTTTTTACGCAATTTCGTAATTTCCTATTTTTTTTTGTACGCAATTTCGTGAGAGCGTGTGAGTGCGTGAGTGTTTTTAAACTTTCTGGATTATTCATATTGTAGATATTTGCTGTAAATAGGGTTTTATCGTTTTAAAATTTAGGGTTTAGCCTACGAATAAATTTTCCTCATTTCTCCTTTGATTTTTGTCTATTTTTTTTTTTTTTTTTTTTTTTGTGACTGCGTGTGCGTGTATGAGAGCAGATTTGCACAGGCGTGCCTTTGTCTTTACCAACATCAATGGCTTTGCACTCTAACCCTGCATCCATGGAATACTACCTCTCCAACTCTAACCCTATAATTGTATGCTCTTGTCTGAGACCCAGATGGTTAGGAATTCATCCTTCAACTCGTTTGAAGATATCCAACTATAACTTATTTTATAATTTCCGTTTGAAGGGTGGAGTATGTGCCTATGTAAATATAAACCATCCTATAACACGTTTTGAGAATCCCTAATTTTCTTAATTTCGTGTTCTGTGGCTTAAAATTTTCTTCCTTCTACTATTATTTTATGCTTCTGCTAATATTCTCCTAACAGAACAGAGATTTTCATGCCTTTTTGGATTACCTTACTACTTCTCACGAGACTGTTATATCTTCTCATCCAAATACTGAGAGGTCCTCTATTTAAGAGATTTTCACTGTACACAAAACTGAATTGTTAGATTCCTCTCGTACTGATTTGTTGGGAGGAATGAATCATCAGCATTCTCAACGATCTGAAGAAACTGATTAAATAACCTACACACATTCCGGATCGTGTCCCAACCGATTCTTGAACACACTTGACCTATGTTTCACCACTAGTCCTTCTTCTATAAATACACCACCTTCGCTCCTATCGGTAAATCTGACCACAACCTTTATATCACTTACCCTTAATACTTTCTCTCCAACATCTCCATCCTGCCCTATGCGGTTTTACTGGCACTTTGAGCCAATTGGGGGGCATTGCGTTGCTCTACGCTAACTATAATTGAAGTGACTGCTTTGACAATTACAATTAAGACGCTTCAGATTCTGCCGATAAAGTGGGAACTGTAATTGTTAATGGGATGAGCAGGTTCATTCCTTCTTCGACTAAATCTTTTCTCCTCAAAATCCATGGTTCGATCGTGCTTGTTCCCTGGCCATTCAGGCTAGAGACAATGCTTATCGGGTGTGGAAAATTTCTCGCTCCTATCACTCTGCCAATTTTCATTCAGCTAGAAACGTTGCAGGGATACTCTTCAACGAGCAAAGCGGACTTTCATTAAACGAAAATGCGCTGACCTCCTTGGTTCTCCTACTGACAAATCTCTCTGGCCTCTTGCCAAAAACATCTCTAACAACTTCTGTAAATCATCATTTCCCTCCCTTTTTTCGCTCTGATGGTTCTGTTGCTAATACTCCAACTGAAAAGGCCAATCTCTTCGGCCTCCTATTTTCCTCTAATTCAACCCTGGACGATTCTGGTATTCCTCTTCCTCCTCCTTCTCCTCTCAGGTGTCCTATGCCTTTATCTGTCATTTCATTTGATCCTGAAATCTATGAACGTTAGGAAGGCGGGTGGCCCGGATGGCATTCCTCTCCGAGTTTTGAGGAAGTGTGCTTCCGTGCTGACCCCACCCCTCGTTCAACTATATTCTCTATGCCTCAATACTAGCACTTTCCCTCAGTGTTGGAAGCGCGCATATGTCCAATAGGGTGGAACGAAATTTTTTTTTCCTTTTTTTAATTTTAAATAGTGCGGAAAAGTTGCCTTTAGATGTAAAAAAGACAAAAATAAAATTTGATGGTAATCGGAGCATGCCTTGAGGTGCCGCAAGTGCAATAACATTTCATAAATTTGAAATTTTTTGCTCTAATTCAACCTTTCTCTCTAGTTTCTTATTTGCACTATAAAAGTCCAATTACAAAAAGTTCGTACTTTTTATGACCTTTTTATTAATAGAACAAACGTTTTTCTGAGGCTTTTAATTTTATGGTGAGGTTATAAAAAAAGAAGAATTATGTCAAAAATAAATATTTTGACTAAAAGATGGGGCTGCGTGCGTTTTATGTTCAATGTGCAATTCTGCATTCGTTAGCCTGGCTGTAGTCGCTAATTCCCGAGCAGAGTTCACTGAGTTCAGACTTCAGAGTCAATGTAAGTGATACGGTATATTTTGGAAGTGTATGTATCGTTGCTATTACTATTGTGTAACAAAATGGCCCTGTTGAAACAAGTTAACACTAGACAAATGGTGGAATGTCCTATTTTCGGAAATTTTAATGATTTAAGTGAAGTAATGTTGCCAACATATGAAGATGTAATGAAGTGCTATTTTCTTGTAAGACGTAACCTCAAACCAGATACATCATCGAAGGAGTCAACTGTAAATGAAATATCTTATATTTTAGTTAAGAAAATTGAAAATAGATGGTAAAAGCTTCTATTCCTGTAGTTTCTAATACCCGAATTTTACAAATGATAAAAGCTTATCATGACAAGTACCGAAATTTGTTAAGATTTATAAAATGAAAAGAATCAGAAAAGCATAATTCAAACCTTCTCACATTTAAAGAACATGTTAAACTCTTATTTAATATTTCTGCCTGCAAATGTATAGACTTCCAACAATGTAGTTGCAAAAAAGAAAGGAAAGTTCCTTTTTTAGAGCAAGAATTTTTGAAAGATCAACGATCGTCCAGGAAAATGGTTATTGGTAATAATAATAGAGTTACCACAAACGCTTTGTTATTGAAAGATGCAAGAAAAAGTAAAGAAATACATAGGAAATTTAAATTTACTCCAAGAAGATTCACAAAATACCACAATGACATCAACGTTTACAGATAGTAATGACAGCACGGAAGAAGAAGAAAAAGTGACAGAAAAGGTCACTGTTAGTAGTGAAGAACAAGAGAGCTTTTTACATGAAGAAACAAATTTAGCAGGTTCTTCAGCATTACAGTAGCAAGCGCTACTTTGCAGGATTTAGGTTTAATAAAAAATGATGACAAAAGTAAAGATCGATCGAATGAAAATTAGACGAGAAAGATCAAAGAACCGGAAAAATGCATTCAAGACAGTCAGGGTCTGATAACTGAAAATAGGGGATTGTTTTTCGATGGAAGGAAAGACAAGACAATTATTCAAGAAAAAAAAGGAAATAAGTTTTATAAAATGCTTACTACAGAAGAGCACGTTTCGTTAATAGAAGAGCCAAATTCAAAGTTTTTAGGCCATGTAACACCAAATTCTGGTGCTGGAAAAGATATTGCAGAGAGTATAATTGAGTTTTTCCGAGATAACGAACATAACGAACAACTTTTGAATTTTACCGAGAATGGATGTGAAGGAACAGTTGTAAATATTGGAGTCAATAATGGTATGATTTCGTTGCTGGAAAACAAAATAGGAAGATCACTGCAATGGTTAATTTGCTTATTTTATGGTAACGAATTGTCTTTACGCCACCTTTTTTATTCTTTAGATGGGAAAACTAAGAGTCCCAATGAGTTTAAAGGAGAACTAGGTAAGCATCCGCAAAACTGTCATGAGCTTCCTATGATACCCTTTTTACCAATTGAAAATAACCTTCCTTCATTAGGAAATATAAGTGATTTAAGTACAGATCAGAAGTACTTAATAAAAATGTGTATTACTGTTTCTAGTGGAAACTGCTCGTTGGATTTATCTTTGAAAAACCCTGGAAAACTTGCTAACTCAAGATGGCTTACATTAGCAAATCGAATACTTCGATTGTATGTGGCAAGTGAAACTCTTATTAACAACCTTCAAATTCTGGGTAACTTTATTGTAAAAGTTTATGCACCTGTGTGGTCTAACATTAAGTTGAAACCTTTATGCTCGAATGGTTCTAAACATCTCTGGAAGCTTATTTCCTACTCACACTATCTAATTACTGATCTTAAAAAAATAATAGATCCAGTTATCCAAAGAAACGGATACTTTGCAGTTGAGGAAAATATTCTTTTGTCCATGCTATGTGATGAGTGCAGACATATTAGAGAGCTTTGTTTGCGCAGACTTCTAAAAGCAAGAGCAGAGAGTAGAGGTGGAATTAGAAAGTTTATAATTCCAAACTTCGATTTTGACGCTAAAGATTACATTTATATGATCCCATGGCACGACATTGAAATCACAGAGCCCCCAATGACAAAGTATATTTCCAATGATTCCCTTAAACAGTTCATTACGAAAACCTCAGAATCAACTGTTGTGGAGAACTCGTTAATTGACTTTCCCAGGTTCCCATGTCACACACAAGCCGTGGAAAGAGCTGTTAAACTAGTTACTGAGTCATCTTTGTCTGTCTGGAGATCGTCTTCAAGGGAAGGCTTTCTTAATGAAAAAATTGTGTCTCAAAAGAATATGCCAAAATTCGATCCAAAAAAACATTTCAATGTGCCAAAGCAGTGAAAGACAAACATTTTCAAACGTTGGGAAATTATTAATCTTATCAAGGATTTTATTGATGTACATTTTTGGTTCTCATTATAAAGAAATTTTTGTATACATGTACCACATAATATGCAATTTACCTTGTTTCATTTTCTTTTATTTAAATTACTGTAACATGTGTTAACAATGCATGATAAATTGGTAAAAAATGAGAAAAATACAAAAATTTGCTCTAAAGTCAATTTCCTATTGTGCGTAATATTTTTTACAGACTGTCTTTATTTTTTTAATTTAAGAAGGCTTTATTGTTGCTAATAGCATTTCTTCGCAGTAAATGTGTACAACTATATATAACGAATAAAAATATATGCAACCAAATTTGAATTTTATTAAATTCTAAAAATTTCATTTTTAGGCCTCTTTTAGCGGCACCGCAAAACGTTTTAGAGAGCAAGAAATTTGTAATCCTTTATTATGAATCTAAAAGGCAACTTTTGGCCGCTATTAGAAATCGCAAATCGAAAAAAAAATTTTTAGGCCGATTTTCATTCCACCCTAGTGCACAGTCTAGCTTATTTTAACATTAACACTCTCAAACTTCATATGTTTTCTTATGTATTTTTACTTTACGTCATATTTTGACGTGTAATAAGTATAAACATATAATCTATTAAAAACTTTTTATGTTTTTAATTAAAGATAACAACTAATCATTTATATTATTCGCTCAATGTTGGTAATTTTATTTATTTTTTAAAAATTGTTTTATATACTTTTTATTTAAAAATTTTAATTATTTTATTTATAAAAATTTTTTATTTTATATATTGTGTTTTAAAAATTATTTTAATACTTTTTATTTATAAAATTTTATTTATTTTGTTTATAAACATTTTGTTTTTATTAAAAACATGTACTTTACAGACCCTAAAGCAGTAAAACAGTAAATCAATAGGGCAAATGCAAATCAACAGAGGGGAATAATAGGCTTTTGTTTTACTGCTTTACTGCTTTACTGCTTTACTGCTTTACTGCTTTACTGCTTTACTGCTTTACTGCTTTACATCATATTTTAATATATAATGAGCCTATTTTATTAAAAGCATTATGTTTTTTTAATTAATCATTTACTTTTATATTATTCATCCACTGTTAACTAAAATTATTTCAAAGTTTTTAAATAGTTTGTATTTGCTTATTATTATTATTATTATTATTATTATTATAATATGATTATTATTATTATTATTATGTATTATATTATATATTATATTCATTATATTTTTATTATTTTATTATTATTATTTTTATTATTATATTATTATTATTATTATTATTATTATTATTATTATTATTATTATTATTATTATTATTATTATTATTATTATTATTATTATTATTATTATTATTATTATTATTTTTATTATTATATTATTATTATTATTATATTATTATTATAATTATTATTATTATTATATTTATGATTATATTATTATATTCATATTATTATTATTATATATTATTATTATTATTATTATTATATTATTATTTATAATTATAATTATATTATTATTATTAATTCATTATTATTATTATTATATCGTCATTATTATTATTAATATTATCTATTATTCTTATATTATTATTATTATTATTCATATTATTCATTATATATTATTTTTTTATTATTATGTATTATTTATTATTATTATTTATATTATATTATATATTATTATTAGTATAATTATTAGTAATATTATTAATATTATTATTATTATTATTATTTCATTATTATTATTATTTATTATTATTATTATTATATTATTATTATATTATTAATTATTTTTTATTATTAGTATATTATTATTATTCATTATTATATTATTATAATTAAATTTTTTATCAACGATTATTACAATAAAATATTATTTTGTATTTTATTTTTTATTATTACTATAAAATCAATATTATTTATTATATTAATTAATATTATTATATATTCTATTATGATATATTAGTATTATACTTATTTTATATTATTATTCATGATTATTATTATTTAGTTATTATTATTACTTTATTAATATACCCACTCATTTTATTATTATAACTATTATTATTTCATTAATTTAAATTGCTTTTAATTGATACTTTATTTCACACACACACACACACACACACACACATGCACACACACACATACCAAATAAGTTCTTTTGATATCGAACACCAACACTATAATTTATTTAAAACATTTTATGGTTTAATTAAACACGTACCTTTATATACTCATTCAATTATAACTAAAAATTATTTCAAAGAGTTTCTTAAAATTTCTATAATAAATCAATATCTTTGATGAACAAAGAATTTATTATTAGTAGTAACTGTTAATACTTTTTGGTTGTAAATTTTATAAGTATTGAAATAGGAAATAACAATTTATACAAATTTTATGAAATCTTATTAAAAACATATATTTTACGTACCCTAAAGCAATTAAATCAGTAAATCAGAAATGCAAGACCCTAGCACTCCTCTATACCGAGCTAAGCCACGGTTGTTCTATTGACTTACTGCTTACATCATATTTAGCAATGTAGTAAGGTATAAACATACCAAAATAAGTTCTTCTCTGTAAACCTAACATGTATTTTATTAAAAGAATTTTAGGTTTGTTATTTTAAAATAACAATTTATTCACTTAATTTACATTCTTCATCCAATGTTAACAAAATATTTCAAAGTTTAAATAATTTCCTAATTTGCTTTGATTATATTATTATTATATTATTACTTATTATATATGATTATTATATATGTATATCTATTATATTATTATTATTATTGATTATTATTATTATTATTATATTATTATTATTATTATTATTATTATTTATTATTATTATATTATTAATTATTATTATTATATTATTATATTATTGGTAGATTATTATTATTCACTTATCTATTGCACATTGGCACATCCAACACGGAAAAACACACAACAATGTCACACCCGTTACAGATAATAGACTGATCTATTTCTGCTTAAAATGTGTTGAAAGAACTACTTTAGGCCAAAAGTTAGGACTATGGCTTTTTATAGCCACGTATTGCTTGAAGCAATAATATTAGGTCAAAAGCGTAATCCAGCATAGACAAGAACGAAAAGTCAATGTTATTATTATTTTATAAATAATTTCAAAACTGAAACACTGCTGACGGGTAAGATCCTTTAAGCAGAGGAAGCAGAAATGCTTTCCTTTCTTATGAAGTGGACGGAGTAAACCTTATCTCTAATAGTGTCCTTCATATTCGTGATGCGCGAGACTTATTACGCTTTTTTTTCTTAATGCTATGGTGTAAAAACATGTTTTCATAACCCTGGACCCCTAACATCGCTACTTATTTAAACAGAGTATAGTTAAGCTTCATAGAAAGTCTTAATATTTCAGTATACATTAACTCTTCTTAGACAACTTAAAAATCAATATAGCGAAAGTAAAATAAGGTTATAAAAAACTTTACTACATATTAGAATTTAATAATCATTAACTTACAAATGTTTAACATTAACTATATTACAGGATGTTAATATATATATATATAATATAATATATATATATATATATAGTATACATATATATAATATATATATATATAATATATATTATATATAATATATATATATATATATATATATATAATTAGAGTATCTTATATATATATATATATATATAATATATATTTTATATATATAATATTATATATATATAATATATATATAATATATATATTAATAAAGATATATATATAGTATATATATATTTATATATATCATATATATATATATATATATATATATTTCTTCTTTACTTTCTTCACCTTCCTCTTTGCCCAAGATTGGGGGTAAGGTGCTGTAAACTATCGGAAAAGAAAAGCAGTAGGAGAACATGACAAACGTCAAAAAAGAAAGCCCAGCCTTACCGCCCCCTCTGTACCATTAATTAGCGAGAGCTCATCACAGACAGAAATCCCACCCTAGAGCATCATGGACCGCGACGGACCCTCACTATCGTAAATCGTCAATGTAAGGGTTCATCCTTGGCCCAGGTGGGCCACAACCATGCCCCCATACAAACCCCGCCATTCTCTCCTATCATCGCACCCTTACTCTCGCCTCTGCCAAACTCACATTTCTCTCCTTCAGACAATTCGTTTACTGACTCAACCACCTTTCTCTTCCGGTCTCCCAGCCGGTCCGTTCCCAACACACTCACCACTATACATCCGCTTAACACACCGACTATCATCTCCTTTTCCACATCGACCAAACCATCTCAACATACTTTCATATCTCTCATTTACCCCTTTCTTCACACCACACCACTCTCTAAACGCTCATTCCTCTCTTTATCAATTCCTTCTCACACCTAGCACACCCCTAATGATGTCCATCTGAACACATGAACTTTAGATCTATACTTCTTATTCCAGACCATAGTCTCACTGATATACATTAACACACAGGTAACAACAACCCTCATGTAAGACCCTAGCACACTCAAGACTTAGTCCACTTGCATTCACCAAGGATGATTTAATTGCACAGGCCACCTTCCTGCCATTCACAACTTTCCTACTACACTCTGCATTCTCCGTCCCTTCTCATCCAACATATACCCTAAATTTTAAATCAGGGACCACTTGTTCTAGCTTGCTCCACCATCTTAACATACTTCACACTGAGAGTGTCCTCACTCACAACCAATAACCTATACTCTTATTTCCACGTTTCACTTTCAAGCCCCGCTCCTTTTACACCACCCTGCCAAATCTCTCTTACCAATCTCTCAAACTCTCTTCAGATCGCACACAGAACCAAATCATCCGCAGTATAATAGGTAGGGGCACCCTCCACTCATCTCAATTCTCCACCATTCTAACACATCC
>JABUQX010045190.1:10000-35000 GCA_015478945.1 Trachelipus rathkii | reverse complement strand
ACAGTAAACATGTAGGGAACATTTTTAACTAGGACTTGTTATATTAAAATAATATAAAATATAGTAAACAATAATAATAATAATAAAATAATAATAATAATAATAATAATAATAATAATAATAATAATAATAATAATAATAATAATAATAATAATAATAATAATAATAATAATAATAATAATAATAATAAAAATAATAATATTTATAATAACTATTAAATTATTATTATTATTATTATTATTATTATTATTATTATTATTATTATTATTATTATTATTATTATTATTATTATTATTATTATTATTATTATTAGTAGTAGTAGTAGTAGTAGTAGTAGTAGTATTATTATTAATCCAAATTAAAGGTTATTGAGTGCTGTTATGCTGAAATTAATTTTAATTAAAAAGGTGGTACATGCAGAGGTCAGAAAAAAAGAGGAAATTTTAATTAATTCATTTACCAAATGAAAAAAATATATAATTTATTATTACTTTTATTATTATTATTATTATTATTATTATTATTATATTATTATTAGTAGTAGTAGTAGTAGTAGTAGTAGTAGTAGTAGTAGTAGTAGTAGTAGTAGTAGTAGTAGTAGTAGTAGTAGTAGTAGTAGTAGTAGTAGTTGTAGTAGTAGTAATAGTAGTAGTATAGTAGTAGTAGTAGGTTTTTCTTTTTATTTTACTTTTTATTTTTATTTCCTTTCATCTTTCTCTTTTTTATCTTTTTTTAACTTTACCTTTTTTTTCCTTTTTAATCTTTTATTGCTTTTTTTAATCTTTTAACCTTTTTTCTTTCTTTTTTACTTTTTCTGCTTTTCTTTTTATTTAATATTTTATTTTGTTTATTTTCTTTTTACTTTTATTTTTATTTTTTCTATTATTTTCATTTTATTTTACTTTTATTTTTTAGTTTTATTTTTATTTTTATTTTTTTATTTTTTTAATTATTTTTTTTTATTATTTTTGTTATTTTTTAATTTTATTTATTATATTTTTATGTTTAATATTTATTTTTTTTTATTTTTTACTTTTTATTTATTATTTTATTTTTTATTTTATTTTTATTATTTTTATTTTGTTTTTATCATTTTATTTATCCATTTTTTTATTTTTATCATTTTATTATTTTATTTTTATTATTTGTATTATTTTTTATCTTATTTTCAATGATTTTATATTTGTTTATTTTTTATCATTTATATTTTTATTTTTATTATTAGGGATGGACCTGATATCTGCTAATTTTCAATATCTGGCATCTCATCCTCATCAGGGAATATTTATTCCTATTTTATTCAGATAAAGGATTTCCTAATCACCTATAACTAAGAAATGAAATTTAAAAATCTGAATATACAATTTACCAATTTTTTTCTATGAAGCAGATTTGAAATGAGTATTCCGAAGTGTCGAGCCATCCTCATATAAATAGAAAAGATTAGATGAGCAGCTGTGTCGTTAATGAAATGATGAAAAGATGGAATAGAGTTGATAATACAAAAATATTGGAAAACCACTATTGAAGATTGAGGAAGAAATCGCCATTAACTGCAGTATATGGAACGATTTGAAAGAAAGCTGGAGAAAAGGAAACATAAAGGAAGAGAGTTTGGAGATCAGCTATATACGCAAAGCATAACCGGCTAAATACCTAGATATATAAAGAGTCACCATAGAAGGCTCCCCATAGTCCCTAAGAGCAGAAAAACATAAATCGGTGGGATGGATAGTAGTATATCTCCAGTAGAGCTCGAGCTCCGAAAATTATGCTGATGATTGGAAAGAAGGAAATGAGATACCAGATGATCGAAGAAATGAAAATGAAAATGGTTTCAAAGATCTTAGACAGAATACAAGCAAGAGCAATAATAGTACGATAGTTATTTTCTTCGAAAAAGGTTGGATAATGTGTGATTCCTTAAAGCACTGAGGTTAGGAGTTAATAATGAGGTACAGAGAGGTTAATTGAACTAGGTACAGAGCCAGTTCAAATTTATCCTCCCTAAGAACACTGGAAGAAGTGTCATCCTGGTCGCTTACCTACCTAACGTTCATGGATTTCAGGAGCCCATGAAACCCGATCAAATGTAATCACAATTAAGACATTGGTCATCTGAGAGTGGAAGAATCAGGTGGGGGGTTGCGATAGTAGTCTAGGGTCAGTAGAAAAATCAAGAGGTCAGCGCACTTTTGTTTACTGAACTTTCACTTTGCTTCGAATAATATCCGAGCACGTATTCCGAGTTAAGTAAAAATTAGTGAGTTCGATATCAGAACGAGAATTTTTTCATTCCATATCTAACCTAAATGACACGAGAACAAGCAAAATCGAACCAACTAGGAATAGTTATTGTAAATCATTGCAAAGCCCTCCAATCGTCACGAATAAAGAGCCAGAAGTAGGGTTAGCAAATGCACCGGATGCGGTAAGGTGTGGCATGCAATTCCAGTCTTCTTGTGTGGTGCGGTGTGGTTTGGAAAATTCGGATGCTTAGCCAACCCTAGCCAAAACATAGCTTAGATTTAGATGGAGCTATTGAAGAGAATATATTAAAATTAAGAGTTATAAGGCTTTGCTCAGAATTATCAATAGAAAAGAAAATGTGGTATTTACGGGTAGAATGACTAATGGTTAAGCCTAGGTCAAAGGTGTATCAAAAATGATTGTGACAATCAGGAATATGTGAGGTTCCCAAATCAGTTTCTCCAGATCGTCGAGGATGCTGAATGAATCAGCCTCATCCACATCTGGATCAGTGTGGAAAACCCCCCAACCACTCGTCGCTATGTATGCTGAAATTCCCTAAATACAACACCTCATCATAATAGTAACGCTGATTAATTGATATATTTCTTATTCAATTTTTTTAGTAACTTACAATAACAGACACCTATGGCTTAACTTTTGATAAATAAAACTATCCGCCCATCTGCAATCCGCGGTTATTAAAAATAAATATCCGAATCCGCAAATAGTGAAAATCGAGATTTGGTCCACCATTAATTATTATTATTATTATTATTTTATCGCTATAATACAGTGAATGAAATATTTAATCATTAAAAAAAATATGGCTTTCTACAACTCCTTTGTATATCCTATCTTTTATCATTTTTTGATTTTATAACATAGCTTGTAGGAATTATCTTAGGACTTATTCGTTGGTCCAAGAAATTTTTTGTCTATGTAAAAATGCTTGGGCTATGAACAATGAATTACTCCAGTGATTATGAGATTATAATTCATGTGAATAATGTTGTATCCCAATAAATATGGCAATGAAATATTTATTTCACTATTCTAAATATTTCGGTCACGATTAGAAACTGATCAAAGACAAACTGAAAATTACCGACTCCAGATATGGAATTGAACAACACGATTTAACACTTTTAAATTCATTTTTTTTAGTCGCTTATCCAATAATAGAATTCAAAAGAATGTTTCCATATTATTTTAGGAAGGTGACATGTAGGTTTAATTAATTATAAATTTACACCATAGCAAAAAAAAACTTGGATATACACTTATTTACATTCATAATATAAACATTTATATAAGAAGATAATCAATTGTAAATATTTGCATATACTTACATACATACAAAATAACGACGGCATAATCTTACACACAACACTATCTTCAAACATGGTAGTTTTCAATGGCTCAAAAACACAGCTTCTTCATCTATTTACTAGACATAATCCTTCACACAGCTATAAAATAAAATCATTTTCGAAAACACAACTCAATCCTTCCTCGGTTCTTAATATTTTGACTTTTACTTTTCTCGTGATCTTAATTATAAGGATCACATTACTTCTCTTTTTAAATAAGCATCTTTTAAGTTAGGTGCTCTGAGACTCCTTCAAAACTCTTCTCAACATCCCAGTTGCTTGTTCTGTATATGGACGTTAATCACCGATGTTTGGTGTATGCAACACATATTTGTGGTTGTTTCACTTACAGCAGCTATTGTCTTTTACAATATTTTTTAAGGATAGAGTGGACAGCCATTTGAACTATGTTCAATGATTCTATTACCAATAATATAACAAAAACTCTGTCTTGACTTCATACAATGGCCGTAGGTCACTGGTCCGTTGAAGTCTTCTTTGTTATCTTACTACTGACGCAATAGGAGAGAGAAGTTATGTGCTACAATGTTCACTTCGCCGTTCGTGTTATCGAAAGAGATTAGAGACGCTTTTGAGATGATAAAGATGCTAGTCGGTTATTTATAACTGATAAAGTAAAGGCAAGGTGAGCAAGGTGCCTCCTTCTCTAATATATATTAATTTGTATTAAACTACTTGAGCTTTGGGTTTCATGTATGAATGAAGTTACCTGACGGAATCTATCTAATCTTGTTTACATCAATCGTTTTGTTTCTCTTCTGGCTTCTCGAAATATATTACGGATCTCTCTAAATCACTAGATTCAACCCAGCTAATAAAGCGCTCAATGTGTGCTTAATTGAATAAGGAAGGCAAAGGCGATTTCGCGTGTGAATAGAGAACTATCTGTATGTGTGAGTTAAGAAGTTCTAAAGGCTAACACACAGCTTTTATTTGATAGTGAATCCCTGCGTCCGACGTTCAGTCAACACACTAACAACCTTATCAATATTCTTACGAATTACATTGTTTCTGGCCAGAGTAACCAAGTGTGTATACTCGTCATAGTTGAATTGGTTATGGTGTGTTAGGAACTCTGGATTAAGTTATGCATTAACATTATTAAGGGAAAAGAGGGCTCTGTGATAGTAATTGGGTGGTGGAATATGTTTTAGATAGATGGTGAGTGTTGGGGTTGTGTTAAAATTATTTGCTGAGGTCTGTTATGATCATATGTATGTATTGTAATTTAAATTAATCAAAATTAAGTGAATTACGAAACCCAAAAATTTTGTTTTAATTTGTTCCGAGGACATAATAATTATAGTAGTATTATTAATTGTATATTAAACTTGCATGTGTGACCATCAACTTTTACTAATGTATGTGTTCTTGACGTCTTATTCCTAAGTGGTATAATTTTAACACATTACTTTCCTCTTACCGCTACATGTCACTTTCCTTAAGAATCATCCTAACATGGGTAGTTGTTTAATGCTGTGAGATAGGTTTTGATTCACTTCTATCGGGAATTTTGAGCTGAGGCAGTCAGCCATTCAATATAGCGATAATTTTTATGAGGATATGATAAATACCTTATGAATATTTAAATATGAGTGTAAAAATACTTACAAAGAACTTTATTTATGAGAGTACTATTTATATATTTCAGTTGTCTTATATTGATCTAGTTTCTATATAAACGTGTAATCGATATAATATTATATGAATTATTGAATGAATATTTACAATTTCTAACATCAAACTAATATATTTATTGTATTGTACCTTATATAGACTATATTTTCATATTATGTATATAATTATATTATAATATCATTATATACATTCCATTAATATCATCGGAGACTCGTTTCAAAGTACTAGTTTTATCTGGTTGGGAGTGCTTTCGTGGAGCATAGACTCATCTCAGTCATACAATATTTAGGTTACTCGAAAGCCCCCCCAAAAGGAGGTGCTTTGTTGAGAAATTCATAGTTCGGCTTGACAGACGGAAATAAGCGGGTCCCTAAATGGAAGACAATGATTTGGTAATTTCCTACAAGCTATGTTTGTGAGGTATTAGACTTTTGGTAACTATAAAGATCAGGAAACAGAGCAGCCACTAGTAAGCATGGTCATTTACTATCACTGAAATGGACGTGCTTTGTCAGTATATATTTAATGTTAATATTTTTTTTAAATAGAAGGTCTTTTAACATCCTCGGACTTTTTACATGACCAATCATAGCGCTCCGCCCCACTGGACTTAAGAACATCTATCATTTCCCATTTATTTGGTTAGAAATTTAATTTTAGAGAAAATAAATAGTAAAAAAAAAATCAACATACAGGTTGTATATATGGATCTTATGGTTAATAGGAAAGGAGTTGATTTACATAATTAGTACACAAAACTCTTTTAAGAAGGCTAATTGGCGTTACATGTTTTTTAACATTGGTGTTTTCAGACCATAATTGTACCCGACAATTATAAGTGCTATTCCCGTACAAAGGATTTTATTACACACTCATTCTCCTCACTTAATTATTTATTTTAAAATTGAGGCCGGATTTACCGAGCGAGGCCCTTGGAGTTAGCAAGCATCATCAAGACCTCTTTGAACTTTCATTACTATTTTTCTACCGGCTTATTTTGGCTCCATACTAGGGATCCTACCGGCGGCGTGTAATATGTTGATAACTACACATGCTCAGTTTGGTTTGTTTAATTATTTAAATTCAATAATAAAAATAGAGAGTTAAAAAGCCAATGGATGTGATTAAATATTTTCTTTAACATAAGATAATGATAATTTTCTAGAAAATATAATACTATTGAGATAAATTAAGAACACATTCCTTATATAGTACGGCTAATTGATCGTACTACTCAGGTGTTCTTTTAAAGTTATTGAACGAGGTGTGTTATCAGATTGATACCCACTTTAATACATTGCTTTAGGATATTTTTACTATTACAATGTACAGAACATTTTCTCTCCCATACATAATCTTTATTTGGAGCTCCGTGAAGATCTCTGGAGTTGTGAGAGCTTGGTTGCAAACTTTTCAAATATTCCATATATGATACATATCTAAGTAAATGGTATAGTATGTAATGAGTTATAAACTTGATATTTAATATCTATGACATCCTCGACGATCTTTAGTAGGTATATTAATACTATTAGGTGTACATAACCTTATGATATATTAATTTAGGCTCTACACATATATTTCACTGATTGGCTAATAAATTATATCTATATTTTTATATTATTGTACATATATATAATAATGATAATATATTTATAATATTATTTAACTTAATAACGTTAATAAAGAGTGATTCAATTGCCATTTAATATCGCATTACTTTACTTAAACTGAAAATTGTATTTCCATTAAACATTATAATCAATACCAAATAGCCTTTATTAAATTCATATTAATTTATAATATGTATATATTATTACTCTTTCCTATTAATATATAGCTCCATTCATATAAATCTATAAGCTAATAGTTACTTGGCTATGGGTTTGGCCATAGTACATTACTATATATTCAATAATTACATTTCATCTCATTGAACATCGATGCACTATGACACCGCCACTAATATCATAATATCGTAAAGACTTATTATATTAGATATATTATAGTATATATGTATGTAATCAGATACATAGCATATAGTACCACTATATAATATAATACTCAAATATTATTTATATATTAAACTATCATATAAAGGGTATTTTATGTATATATATATGACTATATAATCTATATATAGTATATTGTATTTTATATATATATATTAATAACTACTATTATTTAAGCCTTTTCTATGTTTACCTAGCCATATCCTCTATTATATTATCCCAATTTTTGCTAGTGTCTCCACATTGCGATAGTTGGGAGACATCATTTCTTATATTAAGTAGCCACAAAATATATTTTTATTGGATTTATTTTTAATTCAAGAACCTATTGAGAAAAGTATATAACCATTATTTTTCAACAAACCTTCCTCCCATACTTCACACTAATATGGAGACCATCGATTTCAAAATTAATCGAAACTGAGTTTGCAATATGCTTATATTTTGCTTCAAATCGCAAAGATTTTTTCTGGATTGTGCATATTAATAACTCCTTTCTTTTAAAGGCTTGATCAGTTACAAGAGTGTGTTGCCTTGATATTAATTTAAATTGCTTTAAACGATGGTTACAAAATTTAAAAGATAAGAAAAGTACATCTTATGTTTTGGGGTTTATTAAGTCGGCATAAACCTCTTTAGTCATACTAGCGAAATTAATGGCCGAAAAACTCATAACCATGTAAAAGTTAGATATAGTCTTTAAGACCTGTGAAATATACATCTGATGGACAGAGGATTTAATTAAACAAATGTATTCGGCATTCTGTCAAATGTGCGCCCATCACTTATAAAGTTATATATCAATTATTTGGAAAGGAACATATATTATAAAGAGCTCTGGTCGACTCGGGAATAAATGAGGCGCTCGAAGACTCTAGTGATCCTCAAAATGCATAGCGGTCCACATTGCATAACACGCTATCATTATCTTTTTTATTACGAAGTTTACGTATCTATGGACTAGCTGCTTGTGAGGTTTTTGTTATCATATATAACGTATCGCTCTTATTGTTGATCCCTTTATATATACCTCTGAACCAAGACGGTACGACCCCACTCGCGTTAAGCAATCTGTACAATGATTTTCCCCAAGGTCAAATTATTGGGTATATTCACAGTTAAAATTTATTCGTTCTTCAAATCGCTTAAAAAATATTATGTTCATATATAATAATAATTAATTAATTAATAGTTATTAATAATAATATGAGTTTAATAGATGAGAATAATTAATACAAATTATTAGAGTAAATAGTAATATAATAATAATTAATAATAAATTAAATAATAATCTTATTCAGTGTGAGATAATAATGAATAATAAATAATGAATAATAGATTAGCTCCTATATAAATTAGATAAAATTACAAATGTTGCCACTACAAAGATTTTGCGCGTCAATCATTTGTAGAGGTGTACTTTTGGATTTAATTAGCTAGCCTGTGATTTTTGCCCTGATTCGACATTATGTTCTCCTCCGTTTTTATGATTGGCTCTTAGTTTTTGAGATACAGGGTGGGTCAACAAAAAATACATTAATAATACAATACTCTCTTATGTCATAGGTGGTATGTAAGCGTCTAATTCACAAAATAAAACTCACAGTAAGAGGTGGTAGGTAATTAATATATATATATATATAATATTTAGTAAGTAATATGTAAAGCTTATCTCTTGTATTTTAAGGATTTCATATATTTATTATATCATATATATATATATATCCCCCATATACATACTTATTATAATATACTAATTAATATATATCTATATTAATTATATATATTTTCTTTATACTCATATCACCTCTCTCCATTATAAGGGTAGTATAGTAGTATTTATGGGTAAATAATTTGATCCTAAATAATGTATCAATTCAGTTATAACTGAGTAAAGTACATAAAATTGCTTAATTGAGTCAAAACAATTCACATTCTCAAGATACCGAAGTTGAAAATCACAATTAAAATGCTATCATTCTCAGACTGTAAACTAATATTATTAGTCTTCTGTTGTGTACAGAATGTGGACAATCTACTAAGGCTCCTAACGGGAATAGTTCTGCATTATGTGCCTGTTATCACCTTTCTGCACCTAATGGTATCTTTCTTCCATTCACCGTGTTACTTGATGTTAACCTCTCCCTTGTCTCCATCGTATACATTTCCTAGATTATCCGGGAAATCGATCTAAAGTGACTTATGTAGAATAGTGAAACTTTAGCTTACATACTAGCATTTAAATTGTTATAATTGAAGTTGCCAAACGCATTGGTGTCTGTGACGAATCGCTTCTAACCACTAGTTGGCCAGATTTTTAATGGTTGGCCCACAAAATTCTGAACACCAAGACAAACACATTCTATCAGGAGATGCCTTACGAATATCAGTTCATGGTGAATTAATTGACCATTGTCGAGGTCCTTGTATGATTTGTGCTTATAGATTTTAAGGGCCTGCTGAATATCCTCCAGCTGTGATTCTCCATACGTTCAACTCCCTGGTAAAAAAATATGCTTGCAAAACTAAATCATTGAAACATATCGGCCTATCCTTTTGTCTTAGGGTCGCGCTAATCAAACTCTGCTTCAATCTCAGTCACTGGAGTTTGATGTGGAGTGTGGGAAAATAATTTTTCCCCGGAAAACCTATTTGTGGTTCGTTAAGAGTTTTTAGTCTTAGTGGCTCACCTACAGTCTTAATTTCCCTAGCAGGCCATACAACTTTTCCAGTGGTCTTCTTAGCCCTATATTCCAACATAGCATATGAAAACAAGGTGGTTACGTTAGTATATCGCTTTAAGAGCTGGCCCACAGTAAGTATGCTGACCAATCTTCAAATCTACGCATAAGACCACTGGTGTTCATTAATATCTAAGCTTCTGCAAGATCATTTTAATATTTTCAAATTATATTCCTCTTTCAGTTTTGGAGTGGACCTATTGAATCGATGCATTGTAACATTTTGTCATTGTACTCAATAAAAAACACACCAGAGCTTCTCGTTAGACTATGACCATAATAGATCAATCGCCAATCTTCTGGTCGGTTTTTAGGTATAACCCCATTGGAGTAGGCGTCCATGGGATGTTCCTACAGTATACCTGGTCTTCTTCTTCAATGAAATATTATGGAAGAAGTACTACCTCTCTTGGGCCTCGATAAAAAAAGTTATTTACATTCGGCTAGAGACAGTTCTTTTCATCTTAGTTCTAGATGCTAAAGCTCAATGATTCTTGTGCTGAGAGGTTACTTTGACTCTCGTACTAGAACATTGATCTCCTTCCTGGAGAACTGTTTCTGCTAGTGTAGTGACAGACTGTTCTTCTATTATTCACACACATATCATCACGGGTGTGACACAATCCAAAATCCTGGACTATCGTTTTCAGTCAGACCATGATATGGTCTAGGGAGTTGTAGTGACACTGTGTTGATTTGAGGGACATCGTCGAGTGTGGTACAGGTCGCCTTTGCTGATTCCAAATCCGGATATCAAATTTACGTTTCTTGTAACGATTTGATACTTTTCACATTACACTCACAAACTCTAAAAAAAAAGTTTATTGATGTATTCTTTGCTCCTCCGCCATACCATAGGCCACCAAATTTTTTAAAAACTCTTTATCTATTACGAACCATTATTTCAACTGACGTAGATAATTTCGAACACACGTTTTACAGACACATTGTAGGGAGACACCAAGAACTTTAATAACTTGAGATCTTCAAATTGAATAGTATGTAGATTATGGCTATTGCTTCAAAAAATAGAATTATGTAATATTTTCATTTCTTGTTTCTCCTGGGCAATATCATCCCCACAGAGTAGATAGCAGAATACATGGGCTTATTTCATAACAAGGCTCTCAGTGATAGTACTGACATGTAATGTTATTCTGAATAAAGAAAAAAAATAAAACAGTAAATATATATATATAGAATAGCACTTAATAACAAATTAAAAAATTTGAATATACTGATAATTAATTTATGCATTAAAAAAGATATCTGTAAAGAGTAATAAATCATGGAAACACACCTGTAATGCGTCAAGATTAACTAGACACAATCATTTTGGTGTGTGAAAAACTATTCATTTCTTTTAGAATCGTCAACACCCGATTTTTATACTATAAAAATTCCGATAAACTCAATTTTTCGCTCTAGCAAAAAATTTTTTTTTTGTAGTTGGCCAAAAGTCTCTTATTAAATTCCAAAATTTAATTTTCATTAAAAATTATTCTCCTATAACCTATGGTTTAATGTAATTGCAAAAATAAATATAATTAATATATTTATTTTTTTATTATTATGCAGTAAAATGAAATATTTAAATTATATGTAAAATATTTGTTATTTTTTATTATAAAAAAATTAATTGTATCTTTAATTAATTAATTGCTTAATTTATAAATATTAAGGTATCTTGCATTTAATAATGATTAAGTATTATTATTATATATTAATTATAAAAATGTATTCATTATTGATAACTCAATATTGGCTTTTAGCTGTTCACTATAACTTATGAATTTAATTATTCTGGAGTTTAATTTTAATATAGTAAATTTAATTTTTTATTATTTAATATATTAATAATTAATTGTGATTACTTCTATAATATTTATAAATTGATATAATCATTTAAGATCTATCTTAATACTAACTAGCTTAAACCATTATAATATTTTATTAACCTTACTATATTTTTTAAAAAATTATTATCATCTAAATCTTTTTTTGTATTTTGCAATAATACTTTTAATTCATTTTTTTATTTATTATGTTTATCTATTTATTTGTTTGGTGTAGTTGTGTTTGTTAGTTTACTATTTTTTATTTATTATTGTCTAGGCATTTATTTATTTATTTTATATTATTATAATTATATTTATATTTTTATATTAGTTTTTATCTAATTTTTTTTATTATTAATTATTATTATTAACTTTTCGTTATTATTTATAAATTATTCATAAATTGAGTTATTAATATATATATTAGATGCTATAGTTTACGATACAGCTTATTATTTGGCAAGTAAATTAATGGTATGAATATAATATTATATAAGATAAGTAATATGAATAATATATTTAGAATTAATATAATAAAAGATTTATATATATTATAGACTATATATAATATAAAAGAATTAAAATGGGTGCAAAATTAAAGAAGAATTTGTCACTTGTAAAGTTTAAAAAAGAGATTATATAAAGAATGAGTCTAAGATGAAAAGTGTTCCCTCTTGTCCTTTCCTACATCAAAATATGTCTATATAATGATAAAATTTAATACTTGATTAAAATTTAAAAAAAAAATCTAGGTAAATTTATATATAACAGTAAAGAATCTGGTGACTAGCTTATTATATATTTGACTTATATCGGTATACTTAGTCCTTATCTATTACTTACTACATTATACGGGTTTATTACTTATCTTATCACTACTACATATGCTTACTGTGACATACTACTAAACAACTAAAATAATTTAATCAACGAATCAATAATTAGTTAATAAAAATATTTATATGTATGTTTTATTTACATTTTTTGATAGTTATTATTAAGTGATTGATATTTTTATAATATCTATTAAATATTTTGAGTAAATTTAAATATTGGAAATGTGCAAAGCATTTTTTTTTCTACCTTATTACTTAATCAATTTTAATTTTTCAAGTATAAAATAAAATGTCTCATAAACCCCTTTATTTAATTATAATAATAATAATTTATACTCAGATTTATTATTATAATTATATTTTATATTATTATATAATAGATAATTTATTTAATATTAATATAAGGTAATTAGTGTAATTATATACATATAATTTAAATTAATTAATGTATCTAATACATATAATCAATACTAAATAAAACAGTAGTAACAATAAATACAAGTGAATAATAATAATAATAATAAGAAATAATAATAATAATAATAAAATGAAACTGTAATAAAATATAAATTATAGTTATATATAATATTTTTTATCTTAATATAAAAATTCATTTTAAAAATTTATTACTTAATTTTTTTAATATAATTAGAATCCGTGTTTCTTAATATATAGTATTAATTACTGATATTTCAGATGATGTCTTATTAAGTATAAATTAACAGTTCACCACTTTAATAGATACACATAATTATTATACACTCTATGTACGGCATATGTCGTATATATAATATATTATATTAGTATATTAACTCTATCTATATTATATTATATAATTATATTATTTTATTTATTTTATTATATATTATTCATTAGTTTATTTATATTATATATTAATTATTTATTATTAATTATATATGTTAGTTTTATGATTCACTAATATATATATTATATATATATTTAATATTTTATACTAGAGACGTATGAGAGAGCGAGAGGATGGATTCGCGAGACCAGAAAGGTAGACCGGATGAGAGAGTATGTTATCTGAAAGAAAGAGGAACGATGTAGAAGACCGACAATGTTATACGTCTTGAAGATGCAGAGAGTATGTAATTTATTGATGATGATGCTATAGGAAAGTGAGGAGTTATCGATGACCGCGATAACGTCCTCGTGGATGAGTTCAGCAATGACGTTTAATGTGCAATCCGTGGAAACCGAGCATGATTGTGCACGGATAAGAATGAAACCTGATGGAGAGACTCGATTTGGATTTGCAATTGTCATGATGAAGAATTGTATTGGATTGACATTTTACTAATCACCTACGATGTATAAAGTTTAGGAAATTGATATTGAGAAAAATATTTAATCAATACATATAATTAAACAACTGCAGTTTCTGATTCTAGATAGATAAATAACGGGATATCAAATCTAATAGGTTTTCCTATATATTCAGTTTATTGAAATCTTTTTCTATTTATTAAAGTACGTTAGTTCACAACTCGTTATTGATGCTATTGACCAAGTGAATAGAAACGCTTTTGCATAATTTAATAGATACTGTATTAAGAACTTCATGAAATATTACTTAATTATCGATTCACTTGTTAGGGAATTAGTAGTAAACTTTGATAGCAGTCGTCATTTACAAATTTCGATTAAGGAAGTTCAATAAGTACGTTTGTCATTTGGGAGTTTACATGTCTAGATAGGTTTATTTACTTTTTCACGTTACACCATAATTTATATTTTATCATCCAAGACAGTGGTCCCAATCCTTTAGTCAATACCCTAGCCAATATTAGAATTACTAGGCGAGGCCACACATATTATATCCCCACCTACTTTATATCCTTCTTATTATACTTTTACTTTTATCTTAGTAGTTACTATATATATATATCTATATACTATTTTTATACTATCCTATATATACTTATTATATAATAAATATTAATATATATATCTTCAGTTATACTTATTATATAATACTATATAAATAGGTATATTATTATAATATTATATATAATATTTAATAGTATATTATTTATTATACTCTATATACGGTATATATATATATAGCTAAAGTATACTTTATATTTATTATAATATAATATATATTAATATTATATATATATATATTTCTTAAATATATATATATATGTATATGTGCAAATATAAATATATTATATTAGATATATATTATTATATATATATATTTATAAGTTATATATTATAATTATTTCATTTCTATTGATGAAGCTGCTATACTTCACTAATTTAAATTTATGAATTAGAAGAATAAGGAGTGATATTTGATATGATAGTTTCTGAATAATCAATTGTTTTATATTAGGTGCTATTATATAAGTACCACGTACCTTCTTCAAGGAAGAGAACTAAATTCAAAAGTCGTGATCTCAATTTTTGATTTACATAAATTTAATAAGTAATAATTATTTAATTTTAATTAATACAAAACAACAAATCCTAACTCGTCAAACAATAAATCATTTGTAAAATCGATACCCATTTAAATTCTGGAAAAAAAATAAACAATTAGAGAGATGATGGGTAGACAATTTCCAAGATCTAAAGGCGTGAAGATGAAAATTTGCGTAAATAATGACTTTTCTTAGATCAGTCTCGGGCTGTCGTCCCAACCTCGGTAGGCCGCGAGAACGTGTTGTCGCGTTACCCGTTTTAATGTGGTTCGTGGCTTGCCCCTCGCGTATTTCAGATTCATCACGTTTATTAAGAATAAAATCATGAGTTTTAAAAGATTGAGATTATTAGACACACAACATACACTCACACACACACACACACACAGTTGCCAATTCGTAGATTTAAGGTTAAATACCTAATAAATATCAGCAACACAATATATAATACCTATATTAATGATAACTATAACATAGTATATCAATCATTCATATCTGCTCATATTGTACTATATATATAAAATATATACTATACCCTATTTAATAAGTATAGTATAATATTATTTACTTTAACAACAATTCCTCCATAATTATCTAACTTAGATCATATATTATATAATATTAATATATATATTTAATATTTATTTATAATTATTCTTATTTATATATTATAACATCTGCTGTATTTTATATATAAATTTATTATATTTAATTTCAGCTATATTTTATATTATAATATATTTATTGAAATATATTATATCTTAATTATATATAATAGATTATAAGATATTATATTTAATATTGTGTATTAACACCATATATATATATATATATATATATATATTTATATGAACTGTAATTATAAGAGTTAAAAACTTTTGATTTAAATTGTAAGACTTTCTTTACGAGAAGATAAGCTGTTTTCATTACATTATCGACTTGCATCATAAGATTGCTTTATAAACCTTCTAAATTGAAAATGTAATCGTTTTATGGTAAAATCTAACTTTTATTGTAAAAAAAAAAAAAAATAAATTAAAAATTCTAATTTTTTAAAGTAACCATTTTTAAATGAAGCATTCTCTCCAACTAATTCATTGCTTTCCTGAATTTTCTGACACATATTATCTTTACTTAAACATTCATCAGAGCTGTGTCCAGTAGCTGCACAATGGGTAATAAATTTAATTCTTTAGCACTTGCTATTCATTCTTCTATCGTGACATATTTGTCACATCTGTACAAAGGGTTGTTGTATAACTGACAAAATTTACAAAATCTTTTGTTTATTATCATTAGACATGTAGGGAACATTTTTTCAAGAACTTGGAAAAAAAAATCTGTGAAAAAAATAGTTAAAAATATATATTTTTGGCTAAATAAAAAATGTTAAAAATATAATTTAATAAAATAATTAACGTAAAAATTAATTAATATTATTAATAATAATAATAATAATAATAATAATAATAATAATAATAATAATAAATAATTTAAAAATCAATAATAATTTTGTAAGAATAATAAAAATAATAATTATTTAATATTATATTTCATAATAAGGACTCACATGCTTTAATAACTCGTTTAAATTGATTCGTTATTATTATTATTATTATTATTCTTATTATTATTATTTATTATTCATTTTTATTATTCAGATCTTTTTAATAATATTCCTTTATTTTTATTTTTTATTTTTATCATTTATTTATTATTACTATTATGTGATTATTATTATCTATTATTATTATAATATTATTATTATTATTTATTTATTTTTTTATTAAATTAATCCAATATTCGATGAAGACAATAAAAAAATCGTGGAAATTACCCGCCATCCATGATTTAATTACAAACATGTCCTGGTGGACATGCCATGAAATAAACCTGAGAAGTAATAGTTGTATTAAAATTAATTAATAAATCCTGAGATATAAGAAGGATAACAATTCAATTACTATTATTTTTATTATTTTTATTCCATCATTTATTGTTAAGTAGTATTAGTAGTATAATAGTAGTTTTGTTTGTAGTAGTAGTAATAGTAGCCTAGTAATAGTAGTAGTAGTAGTTTTTCATTTTATTTTACTTTTTATTTTTATTTATTTATTTTTTTTACTTTTTTTATTTCCTTTCATCTTTCTCTTTTTTTTTTATCTTTACCTCTTTTCCTTTTTATTCTTTTTTTTTCTTTTTTATTCTTTTTATCTTTTTTCTTTTTCTTTTTTTTACTTTTTCTGCTTTTCTTTTTATTTAATATTTTATTTTGTCTATTTTCTTTTAACTTTTATTTTTATTTTTTCTATTATTTTCATTTTATTTTACTTTTATTTTTTAATTTTATTTTTATTTTTTTTTATTTTTATAATTTTTTATTTTTATTATTTTTATTATTTTTTAATTTTATTTATTATTATATTTTTATTTTTAGCGTTTTATTTTTTTTATTTTTTACTTTTTATTTATTATTTTTATTTTTTATTTTATTTTTATTATTTTTATTTTGTTTTTATCATTTTATTTATCATTTTTTTTTTTTTTTATCATTTTATTATTTTATTTTTATTATTTGTATTATTTTTTATCTTATTTTTAATGATTTTATATATTTTTTTTATTTTTTATTATTTATATTTTTATTTTTATTATTAAGGATGGACCTAATATCTGCTAATTTTCAATATCTGGCATCGCATCCTCATCAGGGAATATTTATTCTTATTTTATTCATATAAAGGATTTCCTAATCACCTATAACTAAGAAATGAAATTTAAAAGTCTGAATATTCAATTTACCAATCTGCATCCATGGAGCAGATTTGAAATGAGTATACGGAGTGTCGAGCCATCCTCATATGAATAGAAAAGATTAGATGAGCAGCTGTGATCGTTAAATGAAATGATGAAAAGATGGAATAGAGTTGATAATACAAAAATATGGGGAAACCACTATTGAAAAGATTGGAAGAAGAAATCGCCATTAACAACAGTATATGGAACGATTTGAAAGAAAGCTGGAGAAAAGGAAACATAAAGGAAGTGAGTTTGGAGATCAGCTACGCAAAGCATAACCGGCTAAATACCTTGATATATAAAGAGCCACCATACAATGCTCCCCATAGTCCCTAAGAGCAGAAGAACATAAATCGGTGGGTTGGACAGTAGTATATCTCCAGTAGAGCTCGAGCTCCGAAAATTATGCTGATGATTGGAAAGAAGGAAATGAGATACCAGATGATCGAAGAAATGAGAATGAAAATGGTTTCAAAGATCTTAGACAGAATACAAGCAAGAACAATAGTACGATAGTTATTTTCTTCGAAATAGGTTGGACAATGTATGCTTCCTTCCAACACTGAGGTTAGGAGTTAATAATGAGGTACAGAGAGCATAATCGAACTAGTTACAGAGCCAATTCAAACTCATCCTCCCTAAGAACTCTGGGAGAATTGTCATCCAGGTCGCTTACCTACCTAACGTTCATAGATTTCAGGAGCCCATGAAACCCAATCAAATGTAATGACAATTAAGGCAATGGTCGTCTGAGAGGGGAAGAATCAGGTGGGGGGTTGCGGTAGTAGTCTAGGGTCAGTAGCAAAATCAAGAGGTCAGCGCACTTTTGTTTACTGAACTTTCGCTTTGCTTCGAATAATATCCGAGCACGTATTCCGAGTTAAGTAAAAATTAGTGAGTTCGATATCAGAACGAGAATTTTTTCATTCCATATCTAGCCTGAATGACACGAGAACAAGCAAAATCGAACTATAGATTTTGAGGAGTCAAAGCAATCACTCCAGGAATAGTTAGTGTAAATCATTGCAAAGCCCTCCAATCGTCACTTATAATGGGCCAGAAGTAGGGTTAGCCGATGCACCGTGTGTGGTGCGGTGCGGTGCGGTGCGGAGCGGAAAATTTGGATGCTTGGCCAACCCTAGCCAGAAGATAGCTTAGATTAGAATGGAGCTATTGGAGAGAATACATTAAAATTAATAGTTATAAGGCTTTGCTCAGATTTATCAATAGAAAAGAAGATGCGATATTAAGGCTTGAATGACTAATAGTTAAGCCTAGGTCAAAGGTGTACCAAAAATGATTGTGACAATCAGGAATATGTGAGGCTCAAAAATCAGTTGCTCCAGATCGTCGAGGATGCTGAATTAATCAGCCTCATCCCCATCTGGATCAGTGTGGAAAACCCCCAACCACTCGTCGCTGTGTATGCTGAAATTACCTAAATCAACAACACCTCATCATAATAGCAACGCTGAATAATTGATATATTTCTTATTCAATTTTTTTTAGTAAATTACAATATCAGCCTATGGTTTAACTTTTGATAAATAAAACTATCCGTACATCTGCAATCCGCGGATATTAAAAATAAATATCCGAATCCGCAAATAGTGAAAATCGAGACTTGGTCCACCCCTACATTATTTATTTCTTCTCAATTTTTTTTAAAAATGAAATATTAATCTATTAAAAAAATATTGCTTTCTGCAACTCCTTTGTGTATCCTTTCTTTTTTTTTATTTTAATAACATAGCTTGTAGGAATTTTCTTAGGACTTATTCGTTGGTCCAAGCAATATTTTTGTCTATGTGAAAATGCTTGGGCTATGAACAATGAATCACTCCAGTGTTTATGAGATTATAATTCATATGAAAAATGTTGTATCCCAATAAATATGGCAACGAAAAATTTATTTCACTAATCTGAATATTTCGGTCACGTTTAGAAACTGATCAAAGACAAACTGAAAATTACCGACTCCAGATATGGAATTGAACACGATTTTACACTTTTAAATTCATTTTTTTAGTCGCTTATCCAATAATAGAATTCAGAAGAATGTTTTCACATTATTTATTTTAGCGCATTTCCAAAAATTGACACCTTTAAATTTTACACCTGTAGGAAAAAGCTTTGATATACACTTACTTACAGGCATAATGTAAATATAATTATATTAAAAGATAATCAATTGTTAGTATTTGTATATACATACATACATACATAACGATAGCATAATTTTACACACAACACGCACTCAAGAAGGATTAAAATAGAATAACTGTAATCTTATATTTCTATTTCTTTCATAACCTTTCATAGGAGTATCACATTGTAACTATCACAAAAGTTTCTAAAAAGTTAAGATAATCCTCGGAGTTTTCCTAACAATTTCTTCACGCGAACCTTGTTCCATAAACTGTATAGGGGAGTCGTTCATTTTTCTACGGAAAACATATGGGGTGATTCCATTCACTCAGCTATTTTTAATATTGCAGAGCCTTGAACTTTTATTTTCATTAAGACTTCTACTCTCAAAGCGTCTCTAAAATCTCTTTTCTACCAACCAAAACATTGCACCACTCCCCTTTCAATATAGCTACAACAACGGACATGCTCCTTTAAATTTTTTAGTTGCTTGATTTGTTTCAATGATGAGCTGATGGGACTCATCTTGCCACACAATCTTTTTTTCTTCTTATACGGCTTTCTAATCATAGATTCAACCAGAAAGGTCATTTCCAAGCGCAAACTAATATTAAATTCTGGAACACACACTTTTATTGGCCCGACTTCAGTCAAACACACACACTTTACAAACACTTTCAAGTCATGTATCTGAACATGTCAGTCTTTGTTAGGGATTACGATTTTTTTCTTATCCGGTAATTATCTAAGTATCCTTATCCTGTGGGTCTGACATTTTTCGAATAATTCTTTCTCTTTCTTTCTATATATTTATATATATATTCAGAGCCATCGTGCTTTTGGTGAAATAAAACAAATTTAAGTAAAATTTTAATATTGAAACATAAATTTTTAACAAAAATTTCTACTTTTACATGATATTTTTCTATAAAGAACTTTTTTTCCTTTTTTCCTTTTTTCCTTTTTTCCTTTTTTTCTTTTTTTCTTTTTTTCTTTTTTTCTTTTTTTCTTTTCTTTTTTCTTTTTTTCTTTTTTTCTTTTTCTTTTTTTCTTTATTTATATATATATACTATATATATATATATATATATATATATATATATATATATATATATATATATATATATATATATATATATATATATATATAAATATATACGTATATATATATATTATATATATATATATTAATATATTACTTAGCAGTATGTATAGATGGCGCCTTGAAAGGGTTCAAGTACTAAGACAGCTTATTATTATTATTATACTGAGAGATTTATTTTGCAGGTTTATATAATCTCTGAATATTGGATTGTGATATTGTAGGAGCCCAGGCAAGCAATTCATAATTTAGGAAGGAGTGGAAATATTGTCTGTATACTATTGTGAGAGTTTCTTTATGTTGTCCAAAGTTTGTTCTAGTTAGGTTTCCAGTGGATTTAATTTATGTGTGCGAATCTTGAAGTGATTTGTTGAAGTGGGGGGAGGGTGAATTTCACATGTGTATCAAAGATCAAATCTAAATTGATTGGTTGTTTATTGAGAAGGGAGTTAATTTTTGATAGGAATACTGCTGGGCAGATGTTAGATTCTCTTCTGTCTGGGGTGAGTAAGGTAATAGTGGATTTTTGAGGTAATGCAGTTATTTTGTTCGTTGTTAGCCATTATTCCAGTTAGTTTATTTATTGTTGTAGTTCTCTACTTGCTATATTCATAATATTAGTGATAAGTGAAAACGCACTTTTATATGTATATATATAATCATCCCTAGGCTTTCTTACCTAACTGGGTTTCGAACCCATACCCTCGCTGTTGGTAAAGCTGGCGTTTTACCACCTGACCACGATGAGCTAAAAGGAGATCTACTGTTAACATCTGAAAGATTTCATCTTCCCAGAAGAATAAGGTACGTCAGTCTGACAGTAAACCTTTGGCAGACCTCCCCGCTCACACTCTGGTCAGGGCCACACAGGGTTTTGATTAGGCGAAAGTATAATTCGGACTCACATTGCATACATGATATTAGTGCCAAGTGAAAACGCACTTTTACATGTATATATCATCATCCCTAGGCTTTCTTACCTAACTGGGTTTCGAACCCACATCCTCGCTGTTGGTAAAGAAGTCGTGTGGGTTCGAAAACCAATTAGGTAGGAAAGCCTAGGAATGATTATATATACATATAAAAGTGCGTTTTCACTTAGCACCAATATCTTGCATACATTGTGAGTCCCGAATTATACTTTCGTCTAATCAAAACCCTATGTGGCCACCTGACCCGATGAGCATTGTGAGTGAAGAGAGCAAAATATACTGCTAAAAGTTCACTATCAGACTGACGTACCTTATTCTTCAGGGAAGATGAAAATCTTCTTTCAGAAGTAAACGGTAGATCTCCTTTTAGCTGCATCGTGGTCATGGTGGTTAACTTCGCCTGGCTATTTACAAGCAGCCAGCCGGTGGGGTTGAAACCCGTTACGATAGAAAGCCTTAGGGATGCATTATTTATAGTTTTAAAAACAAAGATAGATAAAAAAACATATATATTTATATAATATATATATATATATAATATATATATATATATAGTAGTAACATTATATATATCTATATATATATATATATCATACCTATATTATATGATGTGTGTGTTGGTAATGTACTAACCATCAGAGCCTCAAGTCAGGCATTTCCAATTTTGCAATGTACATTTGTTAGAAATTCCAAATCAAATTATGGAAATTAAAAAAATGGAATGCCGAAAGGTGCGTGGCTTTTAAGGAAACAGTCGGAATTTAAATGAAGCATATGCGTTTGTGGGCAAGCCGAAAAAATGAAGAACTTTGATGGGGTATGGAAAGGGTTATGTGTTTTTGAGAACTTTTTTCCTCTGACTGGCAAAATAACCTTAAAACAATTATTATACTATATATAATATATATATATCATCGTATATTATATATATAGTATATATATAATATATAATAGTATATAATTATATATAATATATACATATATATATTAAATATACTATATATATAATATATATAATATATATATATTATATATATATATAGAATAGTTATATATATTATACTTATATATTATATATAATATATTAATTAATATATATATTATATATTATATTATATATTTATAATTATATATATAATATACTATATTTATTATAATATTATTATATATATATAGTTATAGGCCAAATTTGTTAGGAAATAAAATTTCTAACTGAATATTTGGTACCTTAGACCTATACCTTAACCTAATTAATTTTCATTATTATACCAGTTTGTGAACAGGAAACTTAGGAGGTTCTTGTTTTTACGCTATCCTTGTGAGGTCGGGTTACTATATCCTCCACTTGTTCACAGTTACAGTTCTTACAAATTTGACCCATTATATATATATTATATAATATATATATATATATATATATATATATATATATATAATATTGTATTATAATATATTATATAAATATATATTAATATATATATATTATATATATTATATATTATATATAATTTATAATTTATATCATTGTCATTAGTGGGAAAAGACCTGAGACCCACATAGATTTAACCAAAGCTGAGAAAATTAAAGTTCATAATCAAGTCAATGACCGATATGAGACCCTATACACAAGTTTAATAATATGAAAGTGATAAGTGAGGGGAAGGAGTGAATTGGGTCATTCCTTTGGATAACACCTCCCCCTCCCTCCCTTCTAGCTCTGAGGTCAGTTGATTTTTCGCTAATAGTATATTGATAGAGTCGTATCTTCGTGTATATGTTAATTTGTATGGTTTAATATGGCAAGAGGAAGTGGGTGGTTTGGGAGTGCCCACAACTTGCCCGTAAGCAGTCTAGGTTAAAGATGGGCAAAAAATATTCTTGACTCAGAGACATGATTCATCAAAGATATGTAAAAAAAAAATTTTAGATTAAGCATTCCTTATTGTCTTTTTTTCATTTTCAACTGCAAAAAAATTTAAATAAACAGATAAACACATAGTAAAGATGCCAGATTCGCTAGATAATACTGTGAAACGTTAGCACTATTTTTCCATAGTTGTAGAATATTTCATCTTTCATATAATGTGTCTATCTGTTTGTTTATAATTAAGGCGGTTGAAAATAAAAGAAAAAATACCAAATACTTTTTTTTTTTTTTTTTTTTTTTTTTTTTTTTTTTTTTTTTTTTTTTTTGCGAATCATGACTGAGTCCAGAACAATTTTGCCCATCTCAATTCTAGGTATATGGTCGAGAACACACTAGAGATACCCTTTGGGTAGGAAACGCGTGAAAGGAACAAACGATTGGGCACTGGACTGCCGAGGAACGTTCCAGATCAACCTAACAATCTATATGCCAAATTGTAGTGGATTTGTGTCAACTTCACCTACATACACTTTATAACTAATATAGTTAGTATGTCTTGCAAATAAATTTTCATAGATAATTTTGTTAAAGTAAGAATTAATTTAACTAACAATATTTATTGATTACCCAATTTGGGATAGGAAGCTGAGGGGAGAACTAAAGTCTGTTTTGTTAAGGAAACTTGAACTTGATTTAAACTTTACACCACGTGATCCAAACATTTACCAAAGTTGTCTCAACTTTGACATGAAGCCCGTCATTTTAGATCATCAGCTAACTATTAGAATTAAGCTCCAACTCTCGATAATTGCATTTACTTAGGCTTCTCTCTCTACCTTTGTATATATATATTATATATATATATATATTATATATTATATATATATATAATATTATATATATATTATATATATAATATATATTATATATATATATATATTATATATATATATATATATATTATATAATATATATATATATATTATTCCT
>JABUQX010045190.1:0-2500 GCA_015478945.1 Trachelipus rathkii | reverse complement strand
ATCTTAAAGTATTCCATTCCAAGTTTGAGGTCAATCGGTTAGCAGCAACCCGTGCCCCACGGGCGTCAAAAGTTGCCATGTTGTGGCTAATAGGGGTTTTCAAAGTATTAACTTGCAGCATTTGTTATGCTTCGAAAGGTGGGTTAGTACGTGCGTTTTTATACCATGGTTATACGTAAATGTCCTGTCAGATGAAGTGCACACTGAACAGTGATCAGGAGTGTATTAAGATAACTTCCTTTTACATAATATTACAGTATTTTTTTGTATATTTTTAGGTCATTATTAAAATTAAATATGTCACGGAAACAACCATTTCTCATCGTTTCAATGAGAAGTCATATTTCAAGAAATATTGAAAGCTAGACTCTCAGCACCAGTAGATAAATGTAAAGCTTGAGATAGAGATGCTGTTCATATATTGACAACTTGCGTTGAGGCAGTAAAATAACGTCACAGTGAATATATTTGTATTTATTAGGAAAATAGTCTTTTTAACTCATATCTAAAATGTAAACAATTTTTTTACTTGAAACTTTTTCTGAGCAAATCTTAACAAAAGTTTTTATTTTCTCGACTTATTTTAATTCATTTTTTTGATCTAATTATATCAACCGATTATTGGCCATATTATTTACGATATTCATGTGCAGCGAAAAAAAGGATGTGTTGGTTGCGTGTTTGGTATAGATAAGAAGGTAACAGCCGCAGAAGTAAAGAAGGCTGAACGAGTAACAAAGGAATTAAAAAGAAGAGAAAAGCAACTTTGGACCACTACAGATTCAGGTTTGTGAAGTTATGTAATTCAATTTTAAATTAATTTTTTATCAATTTGCACGCTATTGTCTGTAATAATATCGAGTAATCGTAGTTTGAAATGTATATTTCAAAATGTAATTACCGGTATGTAATCCTCATCAGAGGATAGCGAAACTCAAGACTCTCAGATAGAAACTACAGCAGAAACTATTCAATCATCTAGCAATCCAGGTACGTCAGATATCGACGAATACGCTGAAATAGAAAGTGATGTGTCATTTCAGAGTACTGACATTTCACCCAAACGAGTTAGGAAAGAAATATTGACAGTTAGACTCTCAGCAGCACCTAGATAAATGTAAAGTTTAGCGGGATAGAGAATTGTGTTCAAAAGATTGACAGCTGCGTTGAGGCACTAATTTAAATGCGGAATGAGATTGTAATCAGACCGCATGTAGATTAAAAGGGTAGAGAAAAGTTTCATATAAGCAAGCAACATTAAGCGTTAGATCTAAATTTAATGATTCGAAATTAAACTATGTAGTTATTCACTGGGATTCTAAAATGCTCCCTGATATTACCGGAAAAAAAGTCAGTTGATCGACTCCCAGTGATAGCAACAGCTTTCAACGTAGAACAACTTCTAGGAGTTCCAGAACTTTCATCAGGAACAGGTAAAGAGATATCATCAGCTGTATATGATACACTACAGAAATGGTCACTACTGGACACTGTACAAGCTTTTGTTTTTGAAACAACTGCCAGGAATACAGGGAGTCTAAACGGCGCATGTTGTTTTCTAGAACAAAAACTAAACCGTGATATCATGTTTTTTGCTTGTCGACACCATAGTTATGAAACTGTATTGTTGCCGCGCATTTTCAGTAAGTACAATTTCACCACTAGACAGTGGTTTCAAAACGGGGGTGCGTTCTCGAAATACCAGGGGTGAGCAGACAAGCGGAAGAAAAACCTTAAATGTTATTTTTTTAGTCAACTTTTTTGACACGCGTTTAAAAATTCAAAAAAATAATTATATATATATATATATATATATATATATATATATATATATATATTATAATATATATGTGTTATATATATATATATATATATATATATATAGATAGTATATATATATATATATATATATATATATATATATATATATATATATATATATATTATATAGATATATATATATATATAGTGAAAGCATAGGGGTGCAGTGAATACTATTTTTTATTCTTGGGGGTGCGCCACTAAAAATAAGACTGGGAACCACTGCACTAGATACTTCATTTATCTGTTGATTAAGATTTATTTCAGTTTACCTTAGAAGCAATATTAACAAGTACACAATATTTTGACATGGGAGGCAGATTACGGCAGGTAAGGACAATATTAAAAGATGATATAAATGAGATCTTGCATGCCCAAAATAAAATTAAAGAGGATCAACCTCGTCAAGATTATCCTCATATGGAGCGGGTTTTCTTAAACATTCCCACGGATAACCATCACCACCTACAAGAAATTGCTTCCGAGCTGGTAGCACCTGTTAAGGTGTGTGTTGTGTTTCAATGTCTTTTGGTGATGATGTTTTGCAGTTTCATTCATCACCTTAACTTATGTTCTACTTCATTCTTCATTGCCCATCCCTTTTACATACAAAAATGTATATCAATCATTTCCATACAACCATAGAGGAAGACAAGTCTACATGTAAAAGATAGCTCAG
>JABUQX010045189.1:67500-70000 GCA_015478945.1 Trachelipus rathkii | reverse complement strand
TGTTTACTATCTTTGTAGTGTTCTTGATCACTAGAAAGATTAAGAAGAGATTCTTCTGTGACTTCTTCAGCATGAGGAACCTCTTCGAAGGCAGCTTGTCTCCATATGAGATCTGAATTGAGATGCGTATTTTCTGGTTCTTCATCTAAAGGGAAAGGATCTTCTTTTGTTATTGCATTGTCATCAATTATTTCAGATTTCCTCTTCTTCCTATTAACAATCGAAGATTTGTGCTCAGAATTTTCAAAATTAAACAAATTTTCAGTTGTTGTTTCAGCCTTATTAGCAGGTATGAAAATTTGTCTTTTTTGTCTATTATTTTCATGTTCAAGGTAGTGTTCTTGATCACTAGAAGAATTAAAAAGAGATTCTTCTGTGACATCATCAACATGAAAAACCTCTTCGAAGACAGCTTGTCTGCTTATGCGATCTGAATTATGATGCGTATTATCTGGTTCTTCGTCTAAAGGAAACGAACCTTCTGTTGTTGTTGCAAAGTCATCAAGTGAATGATCATCATTTCCAAAGTCATTATTATCTTCTCTCTTCTTTTTGTTAGAGTTCAAAAACAATGTGTTGAATAGGTATATTGAATCGTGGTTAAATATAGAAGAAATTTCTGTTTGTGTTTCTTTAGATGAGTCACGCATTTTCCTTTTCTCTGAGCTATCAGAATCTAAATTTACGTTGATATTTTCATAGCTTTTATCTTCGTCTTCTGCATCGGTTGAATTTAAATTCTTTTTCTCTTCAGCATTACTTGGTGGGTCTGAATATGTATTTCTAAATACGGTTCTCTTGACTAAACCGGGATGATTATGGTGATTGACGCCATCATTATCAATATTTTCATCTGGATATTTGGATTCATAATACTCATACTCTTCTTTTGGTTCTTCACTGGTTGTGGCTTCAAAATTATTTTGTTTTTCTTCTCCATTATTGGTATTTGTGCTTGGTGTCTCTTTATTGGAATTAATATATGAACTTTCGATATAAGAATTTGAAGTTTGATCAAACGTATGGGTATTATGTGGAATTTCCAGTTTTTGAGCGGTGGTTTGAGAATTAATACTTTCATTAGGTAAAGCATTCTTGTTTGCTAAATCTCCATTATCTTTATTTGCAGGAATTTCTTGGATGACCTCGACTATATCTCCATCTTCTGGCACAGTTACATCCTTATCTATATCACTTGAAGTTTTCAGACCATTTTTATTATTAGTTGCGTTCACAATCACAGTTCCATTTTCTTTAACTAAAACAGTATGCTTATCTACAGATCCTTCTTCAACTTTTTCTTTTGCACTCTCAGCATCAATAGGTTCTAAGTATACTTCTTCAACGTACTCAACAACAGTCTCTTCATCTTCATTAGGTTCAAAGTAACTAGTTTCATCTTCCTCAAATTCTTCTGGATGAACTGTCACAAATGTAACTTTACTATCTGCTTTGTCAGTTTCTAATGATCTTTGTTCTGCAGTTTGTGTCAAAACATTTCCTTTATTAACAGATTTGCTTAAGTCAGCATTATCAAGAACTGATTCTGGGCGAATATTTTCAAAGTCGGAATTTTCTTTCTCTAAAGAAGGTTGCAAGATGTCTCTATTTCGAGATATTTCTGGGTTATTTATCTGTTCTTTTTCATCCGGTTGCTGATCTGATACATTTTCAGAGTACGCGGGGAAAAGCTTAATTGGGTTATTATAATCAGTTTCGGAATGCCCTTCAGCGTATTCTTCTTGTTCTGGTCTAGTTAGTGAGGTTAAAGTAAATTCCTTTGAAGGTTCATCCAAACCTCTTTTACCAATGTCATGAAAATATCTGCAACTCTCTAGGTTTTCAGTTTGAGTTTGACAGGGTTGAAACTGTGAATCTTGCAGTTGGATTGGATGGTCATGGTCATGGTCATTGTGGCTATTCGAATTCTCATTCTCTTTCTGTGGAAAGATTTCCTCTAATCTTCCAGAATTGCTCCCAAAATTATTTGAATTTTCTTTAAATTCTGGAATGATAGTTTCAAATTGGGATTCCGGTGGTATTATTATAGGTGGCTCAACATTTTCTAAAACGACATCAGTAGAATCTCCATTTGCGTCACCCGAATCTGAAGTTGAAACACTTTCTCTTACAAATGAATTGCCAACTCCTGAGAGTATAGAACCCTCTCCAACGGGTGAAGAGGCATCACCTCCCGCAATGAAAGGAGAGATATCACCTTCATCATCTTCATCTTCTCCACCTCTTACATATTCTGCACCTTCTGAACCTTCTTCACCTTCTGGACCTTCTCCGCCTTCTCCACCATCTCCGCCGCTATCTCCAACATCTTCTCCACCTTCTTCACCTTCTCCACCTTCTACACCATCTTCGTCACCATCTCCATCTCCATCTCCGCCCCCATCGCCGCCATCATCTCCACCGCCATCTCCACCACCATCTCCGCCACCATCTCCGCCACCATCTCCACCACCATCTCCGCCACCATCTCCACCGCCAT
>JABUQX010045189.1:25000-57500 GCA_015478945.1 Trachelipus rathkii | reverse complement strand
ATATATATATATATATATATATATATATATATAACCCCCAAACACTGAATATTGACGTAGAAAGCTGAAACTCGGTATACAATCTTCATATAAGGTATCCACGTTGCAGCTGAAGTTAAATGACCGTATACCCCACCATGGGGGGATACTAGCCCCCCAAACATTGAATAATGACGTAGAAGCCTGAAACTTGGTATACACCTCTCATATAAGGTATCCTCGCTGCTGCCGAAGTTAAAAGGCCGTACACACCCCAGAGGGGGGTACCACCCCAAACCTAGAATATTAAAACGTAGAGCGATGAAACTTGGTATACAATCTTCATATAAGGTATCCTCGCTGCTGCCGAAGTTAAATGGCCGTACACACCCCAGAGGGGGGTACTGGCCCCCAAACATTGAATATTAACATAGAGCGATGAAACTTGGTATACGCCCTTCTTATAATGTACCTTAGGTGCAGCCGAAGTAAAATGACACTATGCCCATTGAGGAATGGGGCTGTGCCCCAAAACTTTAGATATTAACACAGAACGATGAAATTTGGTATACACCTTTCTTAGAATGTAACATCGATGGCAGAGGTGAAGTGATACTACGCTCTCAGGATGTTGGGGCTATGCCCCAAAACTTTGGATATTGACATAGAACGTTGAAATTTGGTATACACCTTTCTTATGATGTAACACCAATACAAAAAAAAAAAAATTCAAAATTACAAATTTTTTTTTTTTTTTTGCTTATAACTTAAAAAATTTGCGTTTTAACATAGCCTAAAGCAGTAAATCAAACCATCCACCTGTGATCTATTGCTTCAAGTCACATTTTGAGTATCATTTCGGATAAACATAACTTAAAAAACAAGTTCTTTATACACTGGTCAACGAATATATGCAAACAGTTTTCATCACATCAATAAAGCTAACATAACATCACCTGAACTAAGAATATAATGTACAACAGCAAGCTTAACACAACTTAAGCCCGAATAAACGGCTAACATTAACGAAGTTCCATACTTAGCAACTGTAAAGTAACTAACATACCATACAAACGTAACCTATTCACACTCTGTCGATATTTAACATATCAATATTAATTTTACATTAACATAGTAATATTTAAAAAAAATTTACCATAACATTACCTAACTATCATAATACCCAATGGGATAAATACAGACATAGTAAAGTTTTACCCACTATAATTTTTAAAGTTAAGAACATAATATACTTAAACACAAAGGTGATATATAAGGGCACAGCCCTATGAGCTGTGCCTTTATATAACCCTTCGGTGTACTCTGAGATGGGTCTTCATGCATCTCCAAGTAGTGGGGCCTCCGAGTAGTTGAGACTCATCGTTGAAAACTGTTCGGTTATGTAATAGTAAAGATTGAGATTATGTTGCTGAGTGAGCGCATTCGTGAAAGCTTTGCATAAACATGAAAGTAAATCTAATGATAAACCAGCCGTAAGCTCACTGACTCGGAAAAAAAGTACGTGTAATGTTTCGAAAGGCAGATGGTTGTTGTTAGCGTCATCGTTGATCTGTATGATCGATAGGGTTATTTTATGATGTTTGACAGAGAATTTTGCTAATGTCCACGTTTATTCATAGTTCAAAATGATGTTATATTTGATATACAAGACACTTTGATGAATGTAGTATCAATTCATAGTTCAAGATGCTGGTATTTTTGATAGTTTGGCCACTTTGTTAAGGAATTTTGATAGATAATGCTGCTTTATCTGCTGATGATATGATTGAAGAGTCAGTATAGGCAGAGCTGTATAAATAGGAATGTAACCTAATGATAAGTCTACCGTGTAAGCATAAACAGCAATATTTAATATAATTTATAAAATATTACCAGAAATATTACGCATTCAAGAAAATGCTGATCGATGATTATGAGACTATCATCGAACGCTTCTTAAATTCTATAGATGTACAGAAAGTCGTCTATCTACTTAGAAAACAATGGTACGAAAGTATTTACCAAGATGATCTATCTAATAAACAAATTTTAGTGTCTTCTTACATATATACTCCGTGATAGTGTCGAAGAAGTGAAAAAATATCTCAGGTATAACGATGAAAATGACTGGTTTTTGTGTAAAGACATAGCTCTTTTAAATCTTAAGTCCTCGTAAAAACGATATGTATGTGATGAACATTGAGATATATATGTATATAATATAATTAAAATATCCTTGTCACAATTATTATTATTATTATTGTTGCCTTTTTTTCTTTTTAGTCTAAGATCGCCTTTCACGCCAATTTGATTGTATAGGTCTCCTTTGTATAAACATATATTACCATAGTAAACATGTTTATTGTTTCTGTTGTCTAGCGTGATTATATGCTCTTTTGAACTGATATGGTTCGTTCGTGCGTCGTATTCTTGTTTACTTTCTTCTGATTGGTTGAAAGAAAGAATCTCATTACATTTGAGGATTGTTATACACTTGATTTTCATCAGTAGGACATTTTTCGCTGTGCTGGTATGAATGACATCTCCCGCATCTCTACGCTTGTTGTTGATATCTTTACGAGGTCTTTCGTTATTCTCATTCCCATTTCGTTATTCACATTTATCGTAAACTGAATGGAGACCAATACAGTTTGTATTCCAGCCAGAGGTGGAAATAATAGACCCTTATTTCTGCTGAATTCCTCAAGATTATAGACATCGCTGCAGCATGGGTAAAGGATAAGTGTGTCATCTGATGTATCGACTCGTAGTGAAATATCTAACTGGGGAGACAGTGGGAGTGGTTCTAATAGAATAGACGTTGTATTCTCGTCGTGTGACAATATTAAAACCCTTGATGTACGCAACTATTGGAAGCCTATCGACGGTGCGACCTTCTGGCGTACATGTATAGGTTTCACAGTTTGAACATCTGAAAATATTACAGCATTGATTAAAATAAAAAACGAATTAACATCACATCTTAACGATGTTGACATACTTGAGGACTTAATACATATCGCACATGGTGTAATCTATGATATTTACACTGAAACATGTGGTTTCCCGTATAATGGGGTATACAGGAGTACGCTAATAACTATCGACATTGATAAGTTTACTTCTCTCTTGCATGAGAGAATGAGTGCTGTTGAACCAAAATATGCCGAAAAATGTTTTTTTTTATATACATTCTCTTTGTAATAGACCCATGTATGTGTAGTTCAAGTTTGAAGTCATTTCGAAAAAATTGTAAGAGGTGAATGAAGCCCAAAATGTAAAATACACAGGTTTTCCCAAAATATGAAAATTTGAAAATGACTAAATTTAGAAAAACACATGAAAACAACGTTCTAGAGGTCGGAAAAAGCTACAGTTTGTTTTTTTTTCATCAAAATTATCTTAAAATTAAGATTTTTATATCCATTTTTAGGTGGTGCTAAAATGGGGTGCTGCTGGAGTAAAATTTTGACCCTGTCCTTCAGGGAATAAAATCCTGCCAAATATTCAATCAATAGTAAGTTTGAATTGAGGGTTGAGCGCAGTAAAAGATCTATAAAAGTAAAAGATGAATCTAGCAAATGAAATTCATAAATAAAGTAGTAGTAATATTATTTTATGACTATATTATTTTCAGAGCTGGGCGTTGCGTCACTATTGCGCCTATGGCGCACTATCAATCGTAGGCGCATAGGCGCAACAATTTTTAAAAAGGCGGACTAAGCAAAGGCGCACAGCCAATTCTCTGTGCCTATAGCCGCGCCTATGAACAGGAACAAAGCATTTTTTTACCCTTAAAAGTTAGAACTTAGAAGTTTCACAAACTTGTATCATTATATATATATATATATATATATATATATATATATATATATATATAGTAAGTATATATATATATATATATATATATATATATATATATATATATATATATATATATATATATATATATATATATATAACTGGTTCAGTAATTCTTAACTACAAATAAATTGGCAACTATGGCTCTGAAGATTTTCAACTTCTGCAGCGCTCGAGCTGAACCTCCTGGGGGAAAACATGGATCACAAGGACATGGAGAGGAAAAGGACGTGTAGATATTAGTTTACGGTGTTTTAATTACAAAAATTAATAAGTGTGTTTTTCTTCCTTATAAAAGCATGCTTTTATTATCGCACTAAAGTTTACTTTGCAAATAAATTTAGCGAACATCCACCAGCTGGCGAAAAGTCATAGGCGCATAGGCGCTAGGCGCATTGATGTGACCAAAAATATAGGGCGCTAAGCGCACTAGGTCCGGCGGTATAGGCGCAAATTCCAAAAATTATAGGCGCGCCCAGCTCTGATTATTATAAAAGTATTATATGATACAGAATATAATATAAGAAATTTATAATATTTTAATTATGAGTTTATGATCCCTATATTTGAATTTTTTATTATTATTATAATATTATTATTAATTGTACTTTAAAAGTATTAATGAGAAAATAAAATTAAATAAATGAATAGAGATAAGAAAATAATTTTAATATAATTTTTATAACTTTGTCATATATACCAAAGTTTAAACATAAAACATAAACATTGCGGTTTATACTTTGTATACGCACACTTTGTTAAATTTAGAAAGTTGAAAAAGATCTCATTTCTTCATTTAAAAAGTAGTTCTACTGTTGAAAACAGCATAAAATAGCAGCGGCACAAAGATATTTAAAAAAAAAAAATAGGTTTGAACATAAATAGATACCAAATCGAAAGAATAAGCGAAATTTCAAAAATATTTTCCCATTGAAAATGAATGGAGATGATTTTTATTTTAAGCTTTTTTTTCTGAAAAGAATCTGAATGAGTATTTATTTTTGCATGTTTATTATAAATTCATATAACTTTTAATAACTTGAATTTAAAGTTTCAAAATACTGATTAAACACTTATAAATAGTTCTAATGAAGCATACCCATTTAAAATACATATATAAAAAATTATGATTTTGCACCTTAATTTGTTTGTTTGAATAGAGGACAAATTTTAAAGTTCAACTAACATTTTTTTCTTGCAGGGGATTAATAAAATTTTAATAAAAATGTATAAAAAAAAGACATAAGAATATCAGAGACATTAAGAGCTGTGCACATCGGGCTGTCAAAGATTGTTCTATCTCAGCATCAATGTAATATACGGCCTAAAAAATTCCAAAAATATCTAGCCTGTATTTTTTTAAAATTTAGTATAAATTCGTTTTCGTTTGTGCTTACGAAACGTAAGAAATGCTCTAGTTTGCGTTCGTTTTTGTCAAACTTAACGCAAAATCGTGAAAAATGCTCACCAAACGTAAGGAATTTCTAATTCTAAGGTTGTTATTTCCCGTCTGAATTTACAACCACGTTCTTACGAAATAATGTGTAAACAAACAAGATAGCGGCGTGGTAGGTCCGTTTGGCTTTTTGGTGTTTCTATTTAATAAAATTAGCGCTTTAAATCTAATTCTTCCAAATTAATAAACTTCATCCCAATAGTCGATCAATTATTTGTAATTTAAACCATTTGTTATATTTTTTTTATTTCTGTTTATTCCAAAACCACTTGGTCCATCACAGCAGCTGATTCCAAATGTTTATAAACAAAAGTAACTTTTATGAGAAATCGCGTTCGTTTATGCACGAAATTCGTGCTAAAACTGAATAAGCATTTCTTATCGAGCTCAAGCATAAATGTCAAACACAAAAACGGCCTTAATAATTAAAAAATCAAAAAAATTACGAACCCTGCTTAAAATTAATGGGAATCATTATCTACAATAAGGAAAATAATTTAGTTAATAAAATAAACAATAAAATTCAAATTTCTTATGAGAAATGAACAATCAATAAATATAACATCAGAATATTTTTTTTATTGACAAGATGTTAAAAATTATAAGAAATTTATTTGTAATTATATTTCTTATTCATTCCGTTCATTCATTTTAGTCTCGAAAATTTTAAAAGTTAATTTATCTCTACTTTTGAGATATTTATTGAAAAAACAAGGTAGGCCCTATAATAACTAAAAAAATAATAACATATAAATAGAGCAATTGTGTATCTATATAAGTCTTACCTTGAATTTGTTGGGTTTCAAAGATTTTTTGCTTTGAGGTAGTTCTTAGTCTCTAGATAACTCCGCCTCAGTTTTTGGGGGTCAATTAACACTTTCAAATAACTAGTAGGTAAAATGGTAAATTGATAGATAGGTATTAGGCAAAGAGAATAGAGATAGAATGATAGTTGAAATATTTGAAAAGAGATTAAGACAATTTACCTCCATACCCTTAACATTTTTGACTATTAAATTTGACTTTCACAAGCGCGACAAATTAGGACTGCTATTGAATCAGCAATGAACTATAGTGATTTTTTAGTGAAATTCTTGACAATTATATCCAATGGAGACAAAAATATAAATTCCGCTAAAACTAATAAAAAGAAGATACCGTATGTGAAAATATATAGCTAATAGTTTTTATATTTCCTAAAATAAAACCAAAATAGAAGAGATGTGGAAGTATATAATAGCTTTTATAAAGGAGTTTGAGGATGTAGTATTATAATTTTGAATTATTTTTTTCTACTTTAACTTTAGATATTAAATTAACTTAGTAAATAAGTAAATCCATAAGCAAAATGTTTGATTTAAATTACAGCATTGATTAAAATAAAAACGAATTAACATCACATCTTTAACGATGTTGACATACTTGAGGACTTAATACATATCGCACATGGTGTAATCTATGATATTTACACTGAAACATGAGTGCCTGTATAATGGGGTATACAAGAGTACTCTCTAATAACAATCGACATTGATAAGTTTACTTCTGCATGTACGAGAACTGAGCACGTTGAACCAAAATATGCCGAAAATTTTTTTTTTTATACATTCTCTTTGTAATAGGCCCATTATGTGTAGTTCAAGTTTGAAGTCATTTCGAAAAAATTGTAGGAGGTGAAGCCCAAAATGTAAAAATACACAGGTTTTCAAAATATGAAAATTCTGGAAAAATGACTACAGACACAGAAAAACACATGAAAACAACGTTCTAGAGGTCGGAAAAAGCTACAGTTTGCTTTTTTTCCATCAAAATTATCTTAAAATTAAGATTTTTATATCCATTTTTAGGTTGTGCTAAAATGGGGTGCTGCTGGAGTAAAATTTTGACCCTGTCCTTCAGGGAAGAAAATCCTGCCAAATATTCAATAGTAAGTTTGAATTGAAGGTTGAGCGCAGTAAAAGATCTATAAAAGTAAAAAATGAATCTAGCAAATGAAATTCATAATAAAGTAGTAGTAATATTATTTTATGACTATATTATTTTAAAAAAGTATTTTATGATACAGAATATAATATAAGAAATTTATAATATTTTAATTATGAGTTTATGATCCCTATATTTGAATTTTTTATTATTATTATAATATTATTATTAATTGTACTTTAAAAGTATTAATGAGAAAATAAAATTAAATAAATGAATAGAGATAAGAAAATAATTTTAATATAATTTTTATAACTTTGTCATATATACCAAAGTTTAAACAAAAAACATAAACATTGCGGTTTAAACTTTGTATATGCACACTTTGTTAAATTTAGAAAGTTGAAAAAGATCTCATTTCTTCATTTAAAAAGTAGTTCAACTGTTGAAAACAGCATAAAAAAGCAGCGGCACAAAGATATTATTTAAAAAAAGAAAAAAAAATAGGTTTGAACATAAAAAGATGCCAAATCGAAAGAATAAGCGAAATTTCAAAAATATTTTCCCATTGAAAATGAATGGAGCTGATTTTTATTTTAAGCTTTTTTTTCTGAAAAGAATCTGAATGAGTATTTATTTTTGCATGTTTATTATAAATTCATATAACTTTTAGTAACTTGAATTTAAAGTTTCAAAATACTGATTAAACACTTCTAAATAGTTCTAATGGAGCATACCCATTGAAAATACATATATAAAAAATTATGATTTTGCACCTTAATTTGTTCGTTTGAATAGAGGACAAATTTTAAGGTTCAACTAACATTTTTTTCTTGCAGGTGATTAATAAAATTTTAATAAAAATGTATAAAAAAAAGACATAAGAATATCAGAGACATTAAGAGCTGTGCACATCGGGCTGTCAAAGATTGTTCTATCTCAGCATCAATGTAATATCCGGCCTAAAAAATTCCAAAAATATCTAGCCTGTATTTTTTTAAAATTTAGTAAATTCGTTTTCGTTTGTGCATTTGTGCTTACGAAACGTAAGAAATGCTCGAGTTTGCGTTCGTTTTTGTCAAACTTAGCGCAAAATCGTAAAAATGCTCACCAAACGTAAGGAATTTCCTTAATTCTGTAAGGTTGCTATTTCCCGTGCTTGCCGAATTTAACCACGTTCTTACGAAATAATGTAAACAAACAAGATAGCGGCGTGGTAGGTCCGTTTGGCTTGGTGGGTGTTTCATTCAATAAAATTAGCTTTAAATCTAATTTCTTCCAAATTAATAAACTTCATCACAATAGTTGATCAATTATTTGTAATTTAAACCATTTGTTATATTTATTTTTATTTCTATTTATTCCAAAACCACTTGGTCCATCACAGCAGCTGATTCCAAATGTTTATAAACAAAAGTAACTTTTATGAGAAATCGCGTTCGTTTATGCACGAAATTCGTGCTAAAACTGAATAAGCATTTCTTATCGATCGCAAGCACGAATGACAAACACAAAAACGGCCTTAATAATTAAAAAATCAAAAAAATTACGAACCCTGCTTAATATTAATGGGAATCATTATCTACAATAAGGAAAATAATTTAGTTAATAAAATAAACAATAAAATTTAAATTTCATATGAGAAATGAACAGTCAATAAATATAACATCAGAATATTTTTTTTATTGACAAGATGTTAAAAATTATAAGAAATTTATTTGTAATTATATTTCTTATTCATTCCGTTCATTCATTTTAGTCTCGAAAATTTTAAAAGTTAATTTATCTCTACTTTTGAGATATTTATTGAAAAAACAAGGTATAATAACTAAAAAAATAATAATATATAAATAGAGCAATTGTGTATCTATATAAGTCTTACCTTGAATTTGTTGGTTTTCAAAGATTTTTTTGCTTTGAGGTAGTTCTTGAAGCCCTAAGATAACTCCGCCTTTTGGCTTTAGTCAATTAGCACTTTCAATAACTTAGTAGGTAAAATGGTAAATTGATAGATAGGTATTAGGCAAAGAGAATAGAGATAGAATGATAGTTGAAATATTTGAAAAGAAATTAAGACAATTTACCTCCATACCCTTAACATTTTTGACTATTAAATTTGACTTTCACAAGCGCGACAAATTAGGACCGCTATTGAATCAGTAATGAACTATAGTGATTTTTTAGTGAAATTCTGTACAATTATATCCAATGGAGACAAAAATATAAATTCCGCTAAAACTAATAAAAAGAAGATACCGTATGTGAAAATATATAGCTAATAGTTTTTATATCCTAAAATAAAAACAAAATAGAAGAGATATATATCAATATATGTGCAAGTATATAATAGTTTTTATAAAGGAGTTTGAAGATGTAGTATTATAATTTTGAATTACTTTTTTCTACTTTAACTTTAAATATTAAATTAACTTAGTAAATAAGTAAATCAATAAGCAAAATGTTTGATTTAAATTTTAATCACTAATACGGCTTCCTGCTGAACAAATCGGTAATAAACTATTTATTGAAAAAAGGAGTTTGAAGATGTAGTATTATAATTATGAATTACTTTCTTCTACTTTAACTCTAAATATTAAATTAGCTTAGTAAATAAGTAAATCAATAAGCACAATGTTTGATTGAATTACTAATACGGCTTCCTGCTGAATAAATCGGTAGCAAACTAGAGGATTCAGTCCCGAAGAAATGAGAATCACATAGGAACATAGTACTTTTGTGAACCTTAACTTGAAACACTTGAAAAGTAAATGAACTGATAAGTTTTATGCATTTCTTTTTATTTATAATTTTTGTGTAAATACCAATTAGGCTCATTATTAATTCACTTATATATTAATTTTAGACAAAAAGCTTTCAAATTAATAATTTATCCTAAGCTGTTCTCCCAGGTTCCCAGAAATTTTGAAAACAAAAATTATTTGCAAATCAAGATGATTATTAATAGGACCTAAGGTTTATACTTTATCAGCTCATGTTTAAAAGTTTTCTGTTATTACTTTAGACATTTTTTTTTTAAACATTTTCAGAGAAATTAAGTAGGAAAATTTACTTTTTATATTTTCTCTGTTTATGAGATTGGGTTACCTTTTAAAGTTGCTCTTAGCAACTGAATTGTTAATTATTGTCCATTTTAAGGAAATTTGGGGTATTTTTAAAACTAATGGTATGGATGCTATAATTTTTACTTAGTAGAAACTACAACCACAAAATAAGCATAAATATACTAAATGGGTTAAATATAATAAAAATATAAAACATTTTTTTTTTTAAATTTGTAGAAAATAAAGAGACAGTAAAAAATCGGTGGTGACAACCCTCTGGGTAACAATTACCTTTATACAACCTACACCACACTCTAAGACTTGTCAATATTCTTAACAAAGGTGAATATAATATATATACCACAACTAGGCTACTAAAAGTAAGATCAAAGGTACATGCTAATCACACTACAAGTTTTAATAAGTTTACTGTTTTACTGGTAGTTACAACATGCAGTTTTACCTTAATAGCTAAAAACCTATTAATTGATGTCAAAATATAGTAGGCCCCTATATGATGTCCAAAGCATTATTATACTTATCCAATTCTTTCTTAAATGTTGGAAGTGAGTCATATTTAAAAACCTCTTATGGCAAATCATTCTAAAAATTAATAACCCTATTACTGATTGAATATTTTTTATATCAAGATTACATGTCTTAATTTTCTTTGTAACCCCTGGTGTACTGTTCATTGTCTACTTTAAAGAATTTATTGGTCTTCGTATTATCAATAGATATAAATATTGTATAGACTTGTATCATGTCCCTTCTAAGAAATCACCTTTATACAGAAAACATTCTTAACTCCAGCCTCTCCTCATAGCTCTTACTCTCAAACTCAGAAATCATTCTTGTTGCTCTATGTTGTACTCCCTCTAGCATATCTATATCTTTTCTTAAACAAGGAGCCTAAATTTCTGCACAATATTTTAATACTGGCCTAGCATAGTTATTATACTGCTTGTTTATAACTTCCTTACTCTTGTAAACAACATTGCGATTTATTATACCTAGCATCTTTTTAACCTTATCCTTTACTTCCAAACCAACATTAATTAGCTACTTTTAGATTACTGATTATAATTATATCAATCTTTTTCTTGATCCACAGACTCAAGAGCCAATCCCTATTCTTATCATAGTTAAATCTTTTATTTGAGTAACCTAGATAAAGAACTTTACAGTTTTTACTATTAAAATTCATTTGCCACTTATCTGCCCCACCCAAGAAGTTTATCAAGTCATTTTGACTCTTTATACATCCATCATTATTCCTTACTGAGATAGCCACTTTGGTATCAGGTGCAACTTTAGAAACCTTATATTTAAGTCCCTGGTCTAAATCATTTATATATATGAAGAATAATAGTGATTCCAGTACTGAACCCTTTAAGATACCACTCTTCACTACATACCATGATGACTTATTGCATACTGCCTTCTATTCTAAAACCATGAGGGAGATAGGAGGAATGTTTTCTGTATAAAGGAGATATGATAGAGGGGAAATGATTCAGGTTTTCAAAATGTTTTTATCAATTGACAATGTAGATGTGAGTAAGTTCTTTTCATTGGTTAACAATAAACTCACCAGGAGTCATAACAAAAAAATAAAGAAGGCATGCAATCTAGATGTGAGAAAACATGTTTTCAGTAATAGGGTTGTTAATTTTTGGAATAGTTTACTACAAGATATTGATAGTAACTATTTCAAAATTTAAGGAAAAGTTGAATCAAAATATTTATGGATGATCAAGGTGTAGTATGATTGGCTCAGCTTTTAAAGGTCATATTTTTATATTTTTAATGATCCTTTGGGGTATTGGTGATTAGATTTTTCATGATAGCTTAATAACAATTATTTATAAATATATATCGTATATACTAGATAAGGCCAGCATTTTGGAATTTTTACATAATCCTTTGGAGTATTGATGATTGGAACTTTCATGGTAGCTTAGTGACATAATTGTTTATAATTTGACTTAATATGCTGCATGTTAGCTAAGTGATTAATTTGTATATTTTATTTAGCATGTTGCTTGCGTAATTCTGGGGATAGGTTAGTTATTTTCACGATGTTAATTTGGACCTGTGACTGACCATTCAAAGGGAATGGCAATAATTTGTTACAGCTTTTAGACTGGAATATTCTTAATAAGGCTGGGTGGCTTATAATTGTCTCTTATATTTCTAAGTTTTAAACTATCTAAATTATTATGTGAAATGAATTAATTGCAAAATCTGCTATCATTACTGCTAATAATAATACAATAAAAATTACTGATACCGGTAATACAAAATGTATATAAGAATTAACAAACTTCAAATAACCTGAGGAACTTGTCAAAATGCGCCTTCCCTGATCTGTGGTATCCACAATATAATATATATATATATAGTATATATATATATATATATATATATATATATATATATATATATATATATATATATATATTATAATATATATAATAATTAATATAATACTGTATATATATATATATTATATATAATATATATATATATCATATATATATATATATATGTTTTTTTATATTATTTACAGTCTTTGGTGTCGTTTATATATAGGGTGTATGATATATATATATATATATATATATATATATTTTTCTATATATATATATAATATATATATATATATATATATATATATATTATATTATAGTATATAATATTATATATAATATATTATATATATATAGATATTAATATATAATATATATATATATATATATATACTTCGTATATAATATATAGTATATACTATATATATTTTTTATGGCTAGACACCTGTTTCTAGTAAACATTATACAAATGATTAAACATAGGTCAAGTACCATAGCTTAACCTATGTTTCATTCCAGCTGGAGCAAGCAATGATTGGGTCTAAAAGTATTGAAATTTAAATAGGGCCTAGTATAAAAATTGTGTTATAATTTTAAATTAATATTTATTAAATCTACTCAAAGGAGTAAAGATATTATTCATAATAATAATAATAATAATAAAAATAATAATAATAATAATAATAATAATAATAATAATAATAATAATAATAATAATAATAAAAATAATAGAAATAAATAAAATAAAATTATAAATACATATATGGTGATAATAATTACTTTATCTAAGCTGATGTTGAGACTTCAAGATTACTAAAAATAAGGAGATAAAAGGGAGATAGTTACATGAGGTGGAACAGTAAAACTGGTTGTTTGAAAAATATAGATTTGGTGGTTGTGTAATAAATTAGCTTATATCAGGGTTGTTTAATTTAAACCATTTGGTTTAAACCAACATGGTGTTTTAGGTTTAAACTAACTAAAAAAAACTAAAAAAACATTGAATTAAAAAGTCATATAAATGTGCTCTAAATGAAAGCAAATAGCAAATATATACATCCTAATTATATACAGTGGAACTGTAATATTCGTCATTAATCCATTCCTGTGGGGAGGATGAATATTGAAAAGGAAAAATATCAAACAAAGTTTTCCCTTAGGAATTAAAGAAAAATGATATAATCCATTCCCAGCCCAGAATTTTGTCTATATTCTTTAAAAAAAAAAAAGATACTTTAAAATCTATCTCAGGGAAATCATTTCAAAAACATTTCTCACCACTTTTCTTTTTGGTTTTTTAATGTCACTGCACTTTTTATGACCCATGGTCACTTACAGTACTGTATTTATTAACAAATTAACTGTAAAAGCTCGTAAATATTAAAAAGAAATATATTAAACAATGGTTAATGTACACACTTTCAATCACTACTGCTCGAGACTGAGCCAAGTGACCATCAGCTGACTATCTGATCACATCAGAGGAGGGATGAATTTTGACTTTTCAGGCGAATATAAAAAATTTGAACAAAAAATGACGAATTTCAAAAAAGACTAATATTGGCGTGGATGAATATTGGAGTTCCACTGTATTTAGATAGTAAATAAATAGGAGGAAAGCATTAGTAACTCAATTTTAAAAAATTAGCATCAAATTAATTAAACATTTTTATGGAATAGTTCCAAAGTTATACTTGAGAGGGATTGATTCTTCAAACAGTTTGTCTTTCTCAAAGTTTTTTATATTACAAATTAGCAGCAAACATTTATTTATATTTTTCATAATTTCAAATTGCTGATTTAAAAACATTGTTAATAGTATGGAAGAAATTTTATGCCCACATGTATATATACGGTATACACATACACGTATACTGATATATATTATATATATATATATATATATAGGCCTATATATATTATATATTATATAATTAATATATTATAGATATCATATATATTATATATATTATATATATATATAATATATAATATTCCAGTAGGAAAATGCAGAGGCTTCCAAATTCCTTCAGAGTTTTTTAAAAATTGAAAGCCAGGGCCAAATTAAAGCCTGACATGCTCTGATACACAGCTCTTGAAATTGTGCAAATCAGAGGAAGTTGGAAGAATATATAAATGGAATGTGTTTCGTATTTTACCAGTGGAGTACATGTAAGATTGAGCATAGCAGTTAAGTCTGGGTCAGAGAGTTGGACTGAGAAAAGATGACACTGTCTGTAATACGAGTCTGATGAACTCTTCTCAAGGAAGGAGGTAGATGACTGGAAAATTCAAATAGACAATGTAAATTGTAATAACAATAGAACTAGGAGAGTAATGCAACAGTTCAATGGCTAGAAAGATTTTGAGAGTTAGAGTAGGAAAGTTAAAGAATTTACAAGTCCAAGACTAGAGTTTATCGAGAAGAGCAATATGTGTGTAGAACCACCCCTGATATGTGATTCATGCTCTATACAAGGGTGAACAATACCCCTATGCAGAGGTAGCAACTGGGATGGTGAGAAGAACTTCTGAAGGAACCTCACAATACCCAATTTCCTAGAAACTTGATGGAAAGGGTATAATGTAATCTTGCTAAGAAAGATCACTAGAAAAGTAAATATCAAGAATATTAAGGACAGAAGAAAATTAGAGTTAGTGTTTTCAAAGAAGATATTATAGTTGTGTGGAAAATTGTCAAGTAGATAGATGAAGAAGCTGAGTTATTGTGATATTGAAAACAACCGTGTTTTCTTTAATTCAGCTGTAGGTACGAGAAAGATCAAAGGTCTGTTGCTTCAAGGCTACCCTCCTAGCATCATTTATTTGCTGTTGAAAGTCTATTTTCAAATTGAAAGGAGTAATGATAAGTGGTGGAGTTATCATCTCAAAAGTGGAGAGGAGACACAGTAACAGATAGTTCATTGATGCAAAATAGAAAAAAAATTGGATAGAATAGAATTTTGAGGAACACCACTATGGATATATTTAAAGGATAAATGGTTGAACAGAATGATTGAACAGAAGTCAAGAAAAGGTTACAAACGGAAAGATAAATTCCAAATGTGGGAAGTTTAGAAATTAAAGCTTTGTGCGAGTTTATTGAAAGCCTTCAATATGTCTAGCCCCACAAAAAAATTTCACTGAAATGTGGAAGAGCAGAGGACCAAGAGTAAGAGAGAAAGGAAAGATCACCAGTCAAGCTGTCCTTACAAAGCCATACTGGCAATCAGAGATAAGATTAGAAGATTTAAGAATTTTCTAAATCTTCTTTTTAAGAGTAGATTCAAAAACTTTAGGAAGAACAGATGTTAAAGTGAAAGAGCGATGGTTGGATTGTTGACTGGGGTCTGCTTCTTCAGTCCATGCTGGATGAATGCACTCTTCCAGCAGGAGGCACGACTAGGTATGAATGTTGACAGCAAGTGACGGCAAGAACAGTTTACCAAGGCAGGGTGCAAGCTCAGAAACACAAGTTTTGAGGACCACTGGAGGGATAACTTCAGCACACACCACTTTTTTAGTGTTAAGCTCAGAGAGTGCAGAAACAACATTTTAAGGAGTTGAAAGGAGGTGGAGAAGATGAATAGTTCTGGAACCATCTAGAGTATAATTAGAGCTTCCAGAAGTTAAGACAGCAGTATTGCCTACAGAAATAAAGAGGAAGGAGAGAAGAGGACAAGCAAAGTTTGAGTTGATCTTTTAAAATTGCGAAATGTCAGAAAGAGATTGAGGTAGATGAAGCAGAAAGATTATTGCCTTTTCTATGGAAAAAAAGTTTTTAGGGTCTGGAAGGGCTGATTTTTTGTCATTCCAAAATGAGATCTAAAAAAGCATGAATTTCTGAATCTGAAGACTGATAATTTCTGATAAACCAAGATTTATCAGTTTTAGTTCAAAGGATAAAGAATGGAATGTATAGCTACTTATATATACCTAGTTTATTAGTTATTTATATACCTTACTGTTTCAGCTCACACTTCACCGCTATTTAATATATGTAGTCCTATCCTATCGAATATATGACTCACATAGTATAGTATATACTCCATTTATCATCTGACTCCCACTACTATATATACTAAATTCATCCACACTCAGTATTATACCTGTATCACTCTTCCTTACGAGTATATTAATTAATATTATATATTATATATCACGTTCATTCTACTATATTATAATAACGTCTCTAAGCTAGCCCACTCACGTATACTTCATCGATATACTTATTCCTACCCAGCATATATCACTCTTCACTCTTACACTATTCTACTCTAGATATGAACCCGCGAGTAAACGGCCCTGTATAATCACGGACTACACCCCCTCTTGATTCCACAGGCCCTACCTGTCTCAACACTCGTTACATCAACTCTCACTCTCTCCTCTCACTCTCAGCGGCTCAGCACTTGTCAACGCGTCTTGGCATGATAAGAGCATCACTATACTGATGCTGCCAAGCCTTTATTTCATAACCGACTCATCTCTTCCCGTATTAACACATGATATATAGACCTGTTACTATCTACGACTGCCACCGTCGCTATCCAGCTCACCCGTAATCCGTAGTGCACTCGCTCACGTCTATTCGTCAATTTATGACCGCAGATTCGACTCACCCGTATCAACCCTCAAGTTAATCTCAAGGGATCATAATTACCTCGCTAAATCATAATTCAGCCCCCGCCGTCCACTCCTGCTCACTCACTACCGTCCCTCACTCACCGCTCTTACTTGCTTCTCAGTAGTGAATAATACTCACAGCAATCGCTGCTCATGCCTCACATCTCACGTCAATTCCAACTCTCGACGGGTTATGTCTTCGTTCCTCACCGCCCTGCTCGCGTTGCCGGATCTGCTACGCGTCATGATATAAAGTGAGTTTCTATATGACCTCTTACAACGTTGGCTGCGATCTAACATCTCACTATCACTGACAGGGTATTGGATGCCGTCTAGCCGCCTAATTTAACTTAGCAAGACCCCTGAGCTCTACTACCCGAATAGCCTAGTGAGACACATATACACCACACATTTGGTATAATTAATGCCTTCACTACTGTAGTGACTCACAGAATCTCAGACAAAAACTCACCACTCACTCACCCTCACTCATAACTCACGCTCATTTGTTGCCCGTGCGACTCATGCCTCGTAGTGGCTTCTTGCTCAGTGTGCATTATTAATACTTCATACTCTTAACTAATAATTACTATACACTATTATAAATCAACTCACTCAACTGTTATTATAGATCGTAATACTACTTATCATCACTTATACTTACATCACTATATTTATCATCACAGATACCACTACTATACTTTCAGGCCCATTCTGTATGTATACACTCATGTACTAAATGACACTATGTTAGACTACCCTATCTTAGTTCTGATTCCTACTATATTACTTAGTATCTCATACTACATTTATGCTATCTAGTTTATACCGAACTATAATGGCGTATCTACCTACTTATCTATATTACTATACTACCGTCAGCAATTCACTAACATACAACCTATAGCTCTATATATGACTATACGTATACTAATTTATAATTACAGATTAAGACTATATACTAGTATATATACTATAATCGCCGATTACTGAGTTTTATAACAGTAAAATAAAATATCTATTTTAAAGATTATTTTTTGTTGCACTCGACCTCTCCACACTCTCACTAACCAATTGATTTGATATCAGATACATAGTACTAACATCACTAATAAGTGATATAAATACTTATGACACCAATCTCAGCTATACCGTGATCGCTCGTAAATCCGTTTCACACCTAGCCCCATACGGCTAGATACGGTAATAGTATTCATAAGTGAAAGCTATTACTTTATAGCTAATGCAATGTGTGCCAATTATACCTATATATTATAATTATATAATAGTATATTATATTAATTATTATCTTAATATTAGCTTATAGATATATAAATATTATATATTACATTATATTATGATTATATTATATATAGTATATATGATTACCTATATTATATGATATATATTTACTCTCTCCTTAGTATACTAGTTTATTAGTACTTGATGTAACTAGTTAATAGTACTATACTTATGGGGCATTAGGAAGGTTTCAGACATACTTGTACTTGCAAGTTGAGGCTACTATATATATACTGTAAATTATATATAAATATATTATATAATATATATACTATTATATTATATATATATATATTATATATATATATATATATATACCTATACCGGTATATATTTAGGGTGTAAAACCGAACTGAAATTTTTCAGTTCCCGGCCCGGAACCGGAATTAGCCGGTAATCACAAAAAAATTCCGGCCGTAATTCGGCACGGAAACTCGGAATTTCTTATGAATGTTCGTTTAACTATAAGAAAGTAAAAAAAGTATTAGTTACATACTTTCAACACTAAAACTTACGTTTAGTAACAAGCGCCCACTTCATGAACTATGGAAAATCATCATCGAAGGAATATCTGGGAAGTCCAAATATTTTAATAGTAAAAGGAGAGTCTGTGTATTTTCATAGGAAACAGGGAAACCACAAAGTAGGCAAATAGATCCAAGCTGTGAGATAAGTGAGTTTGAGGAGAGTTTCCCCCAAAAATTGGCCATATCAATGACCCCAAATCCACAGAAAAATAATGAATTTTATCGCAATGCGTAACCCAGCCATTCACCGTCACTGAAGAGCATGGATTCTAGAACTTATTGCCATCTTCAACCAAAATATCTTTATTCCTAGTAGAAAATATTTGTAGAAAAAATGTTACCAACTTCATACGAAATTATGATCAGCAGTATCTGAGAAGTTCTCTAAGGCTGATCAGATATCATCTACTACAAATATATAGAGAGCTAAAATTCTAAACGAGTCTTTTATTTCTTAACTGCACTCTGGCTTACCCAAGCGAGTTTAAAAAAATGGACTTGTACTCATTGCAAGTATTTCCTAGTTTTCTCATTTCTGGAATTAAAATCATTATGAGTTTTGAAATTATGATGAATAATTGGAAATTCCTCCAACACAAAAAATCCATTTATCCTTATTCCCCAGCAATTATAGGCCAGTTAGCTAACATCTCTGGTTGTAAAGGTTCTGGAAAAGTTATTGAAAGGCTATCATAAGAGAAATATTTAGAAGATACAAGTTATTGTATGACTTCTCAGCACGGTTTCAGAAGAGGTAGGTCATGTCATGAACGAAAACCTTTAGAACCTATTGAATACATTACGACTGCATCGGACGAGGAGATCCAGTTTGATATATAGTATATTTAGACTTTAGCAAAGCTTTTGATAAGGTTCCCCACATTAAAGGCTGATGAACAAGTTATTGCAGGTGGTATATATATGGAGTGGTGCATGGTTGGATTTAAAAGAGTGTTGCGAAATAGAAAACAGTCTGTACAACTAAATGCCAATAAATCATCATGGGAAGAGTGGTGCTCCACAAGGTTTAGTGCGGGGCCAGCAATTGTTCCTCATATATAAAATGATTTAGGACAGGGACTTAAATGCAAGGTTTCTAAGTTTCGCAGATGATACCAAAGTGGCCACCTCATGTTTAGAATAGTGAAGATTATAAAGATTCCAAAATGATTTTTGATTAAACTTCTTGGTGGGTGCAGATAAGTGGCAAATGAATTTTAATAGTAAAAAAGTGTAAGGTTCTTCACCTAGGTTTACTCAAATAAAAAGTTTAACTACGATATTAGATGGGGTTGTGAGGTCTGTGACCAAGAGAAAAAAGATTTAGGTTGTGATTAAAGCAGTAATTTGAAAGTAGCTAATTCAGTGTTTGGAAGCTAGAAATTCTGTGAATAAGATGCTGGGCATAATAAATCGCGAATGTTGTTTTACAAGAGCAAGGAAGTTATAAGTAAACTGAGTAATAGCTATGTTAGGCCATAATAGAGTTTGTGCACAGTTTGGGCCCCTTATTTAAAGAAAAGACTTAGATACTGCTGAGCGAGTTGCTCACAACGCTTTATAGGGCAACTAAGGATATTCTGGTTCAGACCCGGTAAGATCGCTATAGATAGGCTGAAAGAGTTAGGAATGTTTTTTTGTAGAAAGCCGATTTCTTAGAGGGGACATGGTACAATTCACAAAATATTCTACATTTTCTTTAATACAGGGACCAATAAATTTTTCATAGTAGAGCATGGACAGGTGACCAGGCGGGCATAATAAGAAAATTAAGAAGAAAGCATGCTATCTTGATATAAGAAAGCATGCATTCAGTAATAGGGTAGTTAAAATTTTTGAATAGCTGCCAGAGGAGTTGTGAGTGTGACTTGTCATTGCAACATTTTAAAAGGATTAGGATAGGTATATGGATGGTTGGGTATCATATAATATTTAGACGAAGCACAATTGGCGGGTTTTTAGTTACGAGTAGTTAATAATATTAGACTGCATTGACCATAACTTACTGATTAATGCTGGTGGATGTTTGGCTATCAGTATATAGCTATATCATTATCTTTGACTAAACCAAATCAGTGGATTTGTAGTTACAGTAATTTGCACAAGCTCTTAAGTGCTTTGTGATTTGCCATGAACATGTTTGGTTAGTTGACTGACAGTCCGACAGGCCCATTGGGTTCTCACAGCTCCTGCTCCTAATATCCAAAGCCGTAATACATGAGCTTGGAGTCGAGCTACATTTGACTTTCGCTTAGGCATCTGACTACAAGTGTTTTGTCGTTGTTTCCTTTATTCATAACACCTGTTCAACCTTGGATTATATTAAGACCTCACATTTCGCCAGGTCTTCATAGATTATAGTCTCTCATAATAACAGTGTGAATTTAATAAAGAAATGTAGGAATTATTTTGTACACATTTCAATCATTTTAATCTGGTAATGAACTTTAAAAGAATACAAAGAAGACGTTGGATCAACATCTTGCATAGCCCACTTATGCCAATTCAAGATGTTAATACAAGGTGGGATAGCACTTTCTTTTATTCTAAAATGAATTGAATGTAGTGAAAAGACCGTGCTGCAAGTTTAATATGAACAAATCAATCATTTAAAGCTTTGAGCTGCTAATAAAATGCAAATACTTGAAAAATTCTAAGAATTTTGCAACCATTCCATGGTTACGGAAAAACTATAAGGCAAAATCAATAATATCATCAATTATTCTCCATATTTGAGCTTCTCAGCATATCTCTCAAACTCTGAGATTTGCCAGAGATTGGAATGTTAAAAGAAGGAGCTGAAGAAGCATTAGAGTATAGATTTATGAATAAAAAGGAAGAGAAAGAATCAATAGACAAAAATCAAAACAAGGATAATTGTTTTAAGTTCTGTAGTAGACCCAAGAAACAAACTGACTTTATTTTCTAATGAATAAGAGAATGAGTAGAAAATGGATGCTTGAAAAGAAATATGCAAATATGAAGTAGAAGTGATAATAGTAAGTAGCCTAGTACAGAGATTAGGTTTTCAGGCACTTAGTCATCCATCCATTTTTCAAGACACCGAGCATTATCTACAATGAACTTAGATTTGCCAAGTACCAAAAATCATTCAGGAAGCATTACAATTTGAATAGAATGCAAAGTTATTTAGGTTTTTATAAGTTTGAAGAAGGTGAAAGTGACAGCGAGGGTCAGTTAGTGAAAAGTGGAAAAAAAAGAAAAACTCAGTGCTCCTCAAAAGTTGAAATTTCTTAAAGAAATTTGAAAGTTTTTCCTTTACACAGAAATCAATTTCTAATCTGGGAAAGAGAATTACTTAATTGGGGGGAAAGTGACCAAAGCTAAATTTTACAAACATAGCAGTACCAAGCCCACAAATTACTCTCTCTTCCAGTCTCTCCCCCATATATTCAGAGAAATTATTTTTCATTTCATATTGAAGAAATATATTTGAGGAAAAACGTTTTAAAAAAATATTGCCCAATTACTGTCCTTGTGAACAGTTTTACTGAGATATGTGTAAGTCCACATGTTATGGCATTAGAAACCCTACAGTAGCCAGGCTGTAGAACTCCAGCTTCAGTGGATCTTTTCGGTTACGAAAGTATGGTATGTGCTGACGGATGATCTCTCACGAAAGGGTAACACTCCACACATTTGGCCTATTACTCTTATTAAATCCTCGACCACGATATGACGCCTCTTTCACTGATTCCGCTTCCTCCCTCGGAGAGTTTTTCAAAAATTCAAGTCCACACACCCACGGAAGACAAACAGTTGTCAATATTTTCCGATAGCCGGACGCGGAATTTCCACTGTACACTTCTAGGGTATTTATATTAAAAATTATCTCAGTATACCTAGTACTAGTATATATATATATATATACTCTTGTTTATATATGTCAATATATCCTAATTCATTTTTCATATATAACTATATCTATTATTATGATATAATATATTATACTTACTTATAGATATATATCCTTATATATCTATCTTTATTATATATATATATATATAATATAATATATATGATATATATATATAGTATATATATATATATATATATAATATATAATATATATATATGCTGTATATATATAATAAATTTTTTTTTAAATATTGAATTTAAATGTAAAAAAAACAGAAAACAAAGCCCCTCAAAAAAAAAAATTTTTTTTTGTTTAAAAACAAACAAAAACAAAAAATATGTTTTTTATCATCCTGAGTTATATAGGTACATAATCATATAATACCTAAATGATGTATAATTGAATAGGTTATATTATTTAGTGTAGGCTTGTGTTTAGATGCTTGGAATCTTGAAATGTATTTTTCAAAGGATAGAGATCTAAAGCAAGACAAAGAATGTTCTCTTATCAAAGAGGACTCTCTTACATACATAGAAGACACAAAGTTCAATGACTTATCCCTGTGTGAGGTGTGCTTGAGATCTGAGGAGTCATTTGGTTAAACCTATATAGGTGCCTCACTTAAAGAATGGACATGAATACTTATAGACGGCCTCAGACAATGCAGGTAAGTGACCTTAATATGAAAAGAGAGACGCAATCTTGAGGGATTTGGTTAAAACAAGAATGAAGCGGAAGTGAGGGAACAACTGTTTTAGGGTCAATTCAGAATCTCTCTTTAAAGAGATTGAGACAGAACCTGCATATGGGATCTTTAAGAGTACTATTTTTTTTAAGAACTGCAAAGGTTTGGCATTTAGGTTGGTAAGTACCAAAGAACTAATGAATGATCCTGGAAAACAAATCGGAAAGAAAGCATTTGTTTTTGAAATACTTGTACAGGAATTGAAACTCATGAAAAAAGATGAAATTTAAGCTAAATTAATGAACCCTGTTAATTAGAGTAAGAAAAGAATTTTGTTTAAATTTTAAGAGTTAAAACCTGGAGGAGTAAAAATTGACTTTCTATATAGTTGAGTTGAAAATTTGTGTAGTTGACTAGAAAATGTCAAAACACCTTTTGACTTCAAGTAATGGTTGCGCACCAGATATCTTGAATTTCAGGAAATTTAATATTAGGGTGAATTTTAATATTATCACAATATTTAATGGGTGACTGGTTATTACTAAAGTACCAAAAAAAAATCATCATCATAGTGCCTGCCAAATTTATTATTAAGTAGGCTATTATAATTTCAAATTTTTTACTTGTGTAATATTTTTAGGCCTTCAAGTGGATTTTTATAAATATTAATTTTAAAATTTTTAATATTAAATTTTAATATTTTTACATCTAATGATGGCTCCTGCTAGTTCTTAACATTGCCTTTAAATTAAAATTTTAACTACATACTTAAACCTTAATATATATATATATATATATATATATATATATATATATATATAATTAGTATATATATTATATATATATATATAATATATAATATATATTACATATGATAATATATATAGTATATATAATATATATATATATTATATTATATATATATATATATAGATATATATATATATATATATATATATATATATATATAATTATATATAATTATATATATATATATATATATATATATATATATGGTGGATATAGATTAGAGGTTGGAGGTGAGACCAGTAATAGTACCCTTATATAAGGTAAGGGATAAGAAGGGTAACTGTGAGAATTATAGGGGAAATTAGTTTATTGAGCGTTTGTAGGGAAGATATATGCTTGTATTTTAGTTCGAAAAAGTGTTATCAAGTGACGTAGGACTATTGGTGTAAGAACATGGTGTTGTTTACCGTGCTGGTAGAGGATGTGTGTGGATCAAATCTTAATTTACATTGAAAAAATGAAAAAGATGAGGGGAGAAGAGAATATAAATTGTATTTAGTTTTATGAATTTGCAACAGGCATATGATAGGATTAATAGTGAAGCTCTATGGCACGGTTTAGTAATATATGGTGGTTTGATGGTAGGCTTTCTGAATGCGAATCAAAAAGTAGTAATGACGAAATGAAGGCATGTGTAAGAATAAATGGTCGTCAAAAGTGATTGTTTAATATTTAAAGCCGGAGTGAGGGCAGGGTGTGTAGACCTGCTTGCGTTATTCAATTTGTTTATGTGATGGGGTTATGAAAGAATTAGAGATGGGGCGCAGGAAATGTTGTTAGAATGATGGAGAATGGAGGTGAGTGTGGTGAATCTGAAGAGTTCTACCTATTATATGCGGATGTTTTGGTTTTTGTGTGGTGAATCTAACAGAGTTTGAGAGGATTGGTAAGAGAGATTTGCAGGGTGTGTAAAAGAGGGGTTTGACATTAAACATAGATAAGAGTTAGGCTATGGTTGTGAGTGAGACAGTCCTCAGTGTGGTTAGTTAGATGGTAAGAGCAGCTGGAACAGTTGTCTGAGTTTAAATATTTAGGAATATATGTTGGATGATCAAATTGGAACAGATGATGCAGAGTAGTAGTAGAAAGTTGTGAATGGCAGAAGGTGGCTGGTTGCAAATGAATCATTGGTGGATGTAAAGGGGACTAAGTCTTGAGTGTTGCTAGTCTTACATGAGGATGTTGTTGTTACCGTGTTAAGTATAGTATGAACTATGGTCTGGAATAAGAAGTATTAATCTAAAGTTCAATGTGGTTCAGATGGACAATTCTTAGGGGCGTGTAAATATTTGAAAAGAAATTAATAAAAATTAGGATTGAAACATATTATGAGTAGTCTATGTGGTGTACAGAATAGGGGTAATGAGGAGAATAAATGAAAGGTACATTGAGATGGTTTTGGTCATTTTGAAAGGATGAATGTTAGAAGTTGGTTGGTTAAGTGGATATATAGTGTGAGTGTGATTGCGGAAATCGACGGCATGAGAGGACCGTAGAAAAAGTCGGATTGAGTCTAGGAAACGAATGTCATGAAGGGGGAGGTGTAATTGTCAGAGGCGAGAATAAAGGTCATAATAGGATGTGAATTGGGAAGGAAATTTTAGTCAGGGGGTATGGTTGTGCGTCCACCTGGGTAGGGGTGTATGAACCATACAGTTGACGAATATGCCAGTAGTGAGGGTCTGTCCAAGCGTCCCTTGAAAAAGCTCCTATGGTGGATTTTCTGTTGCCGATGAGTTCTCACTAATTAGGGTATAGAGGGGCGTAAGCTGGGCTTGCTTTTCGGACTTTGTCATATTCTTCACTACTATTCTTTATCTTTGAGCATGTCAGCAACCTTACCCCCAGCTTGGGAGGAAGAAGGAAGATACTATACTAATAAAAAATAAGTATATACTATATATTATATATTCATATATATATATAGTATCACATATATATATATATATTATATATTATATATATTATATATATATATATATATATATATATATATATATATTATACCGGTATATATATATATATATATATATATATATATATTATATATTATTATATATATATTATATATATATAGTCTGGTGGGGTGCTTCAAAATTTCAATAAAGAACTTACTACCATCAAGTATGTAAGTTATATTGTCATTTACTAAATATCAAAAAATATGTTGGTATGCACTCTATAATATATAGTATTATTGATTCATTTAACAAATTATTAAAAAAGATATTAATAAAAAACCTGAAATCATAAATGCCCCCACCGGGGGGGGAAAGATGATGGTTTGGGGGTTCATTATGATGGTTAAATTTGTTTAAAAAAAATATTTTAAATTTAATTTTAAAGGTTATATATATAAATCTATAGGATATTATATATATATAGTAATATATATAAGAACTCCTTTATCATTTCTTCTGTTGTTACTTGTCTGGTGGGGTGCTTCGTGATGGTTTCAATAAAGAACTTACTACCATCAATCAAGTATGTAAGTTATATTGTCATTTACTAAATATCAAAAAATATGTTGGTATGCACTCTATAATATATAGTATTATTGATTCATTTAACAAATTATTAAAAAAGATATTAATAAAAAACCTGAAATCATAAATGCCCCCACCGGGGGGGGAAAGATGATGGTTTGGGGGTTCATTATGATGGTTAAATTTGTTAAAAAAAAATATTTTAAATTTAATTTAAAGGTATATATATATATAAATATATAGGTATATATATATAAACTCCTTTATCATTTCTTCTGTTGTTACTTGTTTTAATAATCTGGTGCGTGTTTCTGGAGAGAGCATCTGTGATTCTGATGACCTCTCTGTCATTGCAGGTGGTAATGCCTTTGATGTTGAAGGGGTATTAAATGATGTTTCTACAGGTGCTGGTGTTTCACTCCTTTCTTCAATTTCCTCAACATTTCTTTCTACATTAACTGTTTCCAAAATTCCTTCCAAATCTGCATTATTGTCTGAGGTTACTGGTTTCCCTCTTTCTACCCATGCATTGTAGGTTTTTATTTTTTTTTCATTTAATCGGATCACCAGTAACTCCCATTCTGGCTTTATTTATTTTAGTTCCTCTTTTCAATTTAAAATTGTGACGTTTCAGAAATGCATTCGCCCAATCATATCCAGGTTTGTCATTTTTAAATTTTGTGACAATGTTATTTTCAACAATGTAATCATGAACAATATCCTGTAACTCTTCAGTAGTTGGACTAAGTCCCATTGATTCCATTTTTTTTAAAGCAACAACCAATTTCTCTTCAGTTTCTTGTTCCAAGAACAAAGTGTTTCCAACTTTTCTTGCAGGGAATAGTTCTTCATTTGCTTTTTTCCTTTGTAGTAGTTTGTGTAGATACCCGTAAGAGATAAAATATTTTGGAGCTGTTTTAGTAATGGAAGCTCCATTTTCGATTTCTTCAAGTGCCTGTTTTACACTATCTGTGGTATATTTTTTCGTCTTTCTTATATAGTTCCTAGGCATTTTATACTTTTTTTCTTTGACAATATAATACAAATATATATATATATATATCTGAAATAAAAGATAAATACTTATAAATATATCATAGCAAGAACAAATATTAGAAAAAGATAAATTATATACAAAAGGTATAAGTAAAATAAAATGGGGTAAAATAAAATGGATTTGGGCAATATATGATGGCTTTTTGGGGGTGATATATATAGAACTTGGGGTGAATTATGATGACAAAATCCATCACAAATGACCCCAGCTCCCCATACAAGTATGATATCCCCCAAAATTTTTGGGGGGAAGCATAGATACTAGACATTTTATTGGCTAATAGTTCGACCCCCACCCATCATATTTGACCCAAATTTTGGTTCAGAAAAGTCATATATTTCCCAAAATATCACTTTTTCCAAAACCTCAAGTTGAACTTTTTGGGGGTCAAAATCCCCGTCTTTACATAAATGAGTGTCATATCAAGCATAGTTTATAGAAATAGATATTATTTACAAATGATATGGTTTAAAGGTTGGGCTATTAGAATATACCTATGACAAAGCTTAATCTAGTTTTCTTCATATTATTATATGACCATCAATTTTCACCCCCAAAAGTGCCCCATCACCAAGAACCCCATCAGAGTATATATATATATATATATATATATAATATATTAGTAAATATAATATAATACATTATTATTAGTTTGTATTATTATTAGTATATATATTATTTATATATATTATTATATATATATATATATATATATATCGCTAGTATAATAACTGCTCATCACATTCAAAACATCTACAAGGGAAAATTAAAAAAAGTTACCAAGTACTTTTATGTATTTCTCAACATATTATCAAGACCTTGATATTGTATTGAGAAATACACAAAAGTGTTTGGTATCTTTTTTCTTTTTCCTTATGGATTTTGTGTAAAAAATATAGTTTGTGCATATTAGAATAGGATTTAATATATATATATATATATATATATATATACTATATATATATAGATATATATATATATATATATATATATATATATATATATATAGTATAATATATATATATATATATATATATATTTAATATATATATATATATTATTATATATATAATATATATATAATTATATATATATATATATATATATATATATATATATATATATATATTCTATTTTTATATAGAATGTTTTTTTAACCTTGTATACTTAATAAATTCTACTTCTCAATTAGAATCTGCTATATAAATTGTTCCAACATATCCCACCCTGATGACCATTGAAGCTTAAAGTATGAGATTGATATTTAATTATATATTAATTTGTACAACCTTTTATTTTGAATAATTAAGCAATTTTATTGCATACTTTGAAAAACTATTTCAGGATTAATTATATTAAATATAAAAATTGTAAAATTTATTCTAATTTTACCTGAAACGTAACAGTAAGAGTTTTTCCCATCAAGAAAGCCTTTATTTAAAATACTGTATACTTTAACCTATATTTAAAATGTTTCAGTATTTTTTTTTTTTTTCAGACATGTCCAATTTTGCAGGGATATTTATATGAATGGAGTTTAGACAGAATGGACCACAGCGTAAAGGCAGTATTGCCTCAGCGCAAAGGAGCATTGGCAAAATTATGTAAACAACATAGATTTGAAAGTGATGAATTAGAAGAACTCTTTCATCGTTATGTTCTCAAGCTGCAACAGACAAGTGTGGCTGCAGTTTCAGGATTATTACTTGGTTTATCACTTACTCTGGCAGCCTTACATGTGACTTATGCGCAAGCTGCAGCTCCAGTACCAATTACTCTACTCATATTAGCCATTTTTCATGCAACCCTATTAATTCTTCTTCATACAAGATTGATGCGGCACTCCTACTTGATACCTATATGTTTTTTAATTCAAATGCTTGGCATCTTTATTGTAGGAGTGTCATTGCCTATCCATAATAGTGACTGGGGATGGGTTGGCTGGCAGACTGTACCAATAGCAAGTCATGGTGTCTGGCAGGCTATGTTTGTAGTTTTTTTAATGTATGCCTTAACTCCGTTAAGTACTCCTGTTGCAATATTTTATGGATTTTTACTACCTATTATTCAAGCAGTGGCTTCAGTATTCTTGGCTCAAACATTTGACCATCTTCATTGGCAACAGGTATGTAATATTAAAAGTATTTAAAATGCAGTTTTACTTTGATTTCACCCCATATACAGTATATTTATATATATATATATATATATATATATATATATTATATATATATATATATTATGATATATATATATATATTATATATTATTATATATATATATAATATATATGATATATATTATATATATTTATAAGTTACTTAACGAAAATTATATTACTATATATATATATATAAATATATATATATAATATATATTATATATATATATATATATATATATATATATATATATATATATATATATATAATATATATATTGTAAAGTGTGGCTATTAAGAATGCCAAGGTTTATAGAGTTTTATTTTTCAAAGCAATTTAATTTTTTACCATGATAACCTTATACTTTTAGCCTTTGAATATTATAATTTTAAATGTCCATACAAAGATGGGGAAATTTTGTAATCCCATAAGTAAGAATGGTCGCGCATGATTTTTAAAGGGTTTGCATATAATTGAACCACATCAATTTTAGTATATGTAAGAGTCAGTATTGTAGTGTCATTTCCATAATCCACTACAATATAATTAAATTTTTTAAATAATATAACTTATTATGTTATTTTAAATAGATCCCTATTTCTATTTAATACTTTAGTAAATTAGTCACACATAGAGCACTAAATTAAACAATTTTAATAAGAATCTTGGTATAATTCCATATAAAGGAAAATATATATATATATATAATATATAAATAATATATATATTATATTATATTAGTATATATATAATAAGTATAATATATATATATATATAGCTATATTTATATATATATATATATATATTATATATATATTATATATTATATATTATCATATATTATATATATTATATTATATATTTATATACTATATAAAATTATATATATACATATAATATATTATTATATATATATATATATATATATATATTATATAGTATAGAACTAAGTCATCGCATACATATACTATATATAGTCCTATATACTTACATTATTATCATACTTGTAGCACGGTCGTTAGTATATCTAGTTAATCAGTTCGCACTTGATTATTATTATATATTTATATTATTCATTATATATATATATATATATATATATATAACTATAATCTTATTATAAATGTGCTTATATAAATATAAATATATATATATATATATATATATATATAATAAAAGACATATAAGAAAATATTATACTATATATAGTATATATATATGATATATATATATATAATAATACGTATATATATATGAGGTGTACCAGAATTCCGCCGGAATTTGACTTTTTTCCGGTTCCGGTTGCCGGAATTTCGAAAAATTCCGCCCGGAACCGGAATTTACTTTCCCCAATTTTAAGTTTTCCGGCAAATCCAAAGAAATGTTAAAGTATTGTTTTATTGGTAAAATTTGTGGTGAAGTTTAAGATCAAAACAACGGAGCCATAGCATTGGGAAAGGTTTTTTGAACGGTTTTCCTCAAAAACATTTCCTGCTTTTGAAAATGAAAATAATTCCTCTGAATATATTGAGGAGACTGGAAAGGAGAGCAAAATGTTTGGGCTAGTACTGCTTTATTTTGGGAATTTAGCTTTGTTCACTTTCCACCAATTAAGGAATTCTTCTTTTCCCAGTTACTGCTACTACTATTACTACTTTCAACTCTCAATTATTTGCATATTTTCTTCAAGCATCCCATTTTTTACTCAATTCTCTTTTATTCACTTAGAAATTGCTATTAAATCACACTCACTCAGTTATTTAAACAATTATCTGTTTTTTGAATATATGCCTATTGATCCTTTCTCTCCTTTTTATTCATAAATCTAAACTTCTCCATCATTTCTTCAGCCTCTTCTTTTATTCTCTGTGTCATCCTCAGAGTTTGAGAGATATGCTGGAGAGCTCCAATATGTAGAATAATTGATGATATTAATTGATTTTGCCTTATAGTTCCGTAACCATGAGAAATGGTTTCCGAAACTTTAGCCTTGGTTCAAGTATGAAAAAAAGAATTCCAGCAAAGCTTTAATTGATTTACATGTTCTATATATAAAAACTTGCCAGAGGGTTCTTTTCAAACATTCAATTCTTTCTAGATTCAAATATGTGCTATTCCACCTTGTATTATTACATCCTTGAATTGGCATAAGTGGCTTGCAAGATGTGGATCCAAGTCTCTTTGTATTCTTGTAAGTTAATTACAGCTCAAAAAACTGGAATGATGAAATGTGTACAAATATTCCTACATTCTTAATTAAATCACATTGTCTTTTATGAAAATAATGGGCATTCTTTAAAAATTGAAGTTTT